>JAQZBX010048656.1:0-20138 GCA_029593785.1 Cabassous unicinctus
TTGGCTCCACAGGCCAAGGGGAACCAGATAAGAGCCCGAAGCTGAGAGAGCTGTACAGGGAGACTTAACTCAGTGTGCAAATCCCTTCTACACAACTTTGAGCCCAAAACTTTCCAAAAACCAAAAGTTTATTCCTAACTCATTTGGCAACAAATAGACCTGATCTGAATTTAGGATTGCAAAAAAATGACCTGGCCTGGCCGGAAGCTATTTATAGAGTTTACTTATCCACTGAATGTGATAGCTTTTTTTCTGTGCAGAAATATTCATGTGTTGGAGCTGAGGCACTACCTCAGACCCCTCTGGGGTGTTATACAATATGCAGTAAGTATACATATCACCTTTCTAAAATATGGAAAATTCTGGATTCCAAAGCACAGCAGGCCCCAGACTGAGGCCCTACAACAAACACTCTGGAAACTCCATGAAGGGTGGCCGTGAGGGGCCACGACTCGCGGTAGGAATACTCATCAGCTATTGCAGTGCATGCAGGTGACAACAGAGCCCTGAAACGGTGACAGCGATAGAAGGAAATGATTTTGAAAGGCATTTCAGAGATAATATCAGCAAGATTTGGTGTTTGTGAGGTGTAGGGTTGGAGAAGAGAGGGAAGGAAACAAGGACCTCCAAGTTTCCTCCAGGGTGTCTGGTTGGATAGTGGAGCCATAGTTGAGATGGTGCTTACAGGAGATGGAGCAGTCTTAGAGGGCAAAATAATAAGTTCTGATGTGAACACAGTGACTTTGAAGTGCCAGTGAGACATCATCCAAATAGAGATGTCCAGCAGGGAGCTGGATGTACAAGTCATAAGCTCAGAGGAGATGTTTGGCAATGATTGGTGATAAATTAAAATTTCATGGGTTGCTCCTAAGCAAAAGAAGAGGGAAGAGAGGCAAATTAGAATTCTTTTCCATCCAGCAAGGAGAGAAAGGCAGAGAACACCCAGCCAGGTTCTCCATAAACAACTGAGGCTGGGTGCAGGAAGGCAGAGAAAAGTCTCTTGGATTACCCTGATTTTCTGTTCCTTCTGCCTGGCTTCCCCAGAAACTCTCTGCTCCCCTGGCCAGTGCTGATCACACACAAGCTGCTTGCTCCCATTGGACAGAGTTAGCACCAAACAGCTATCCTTGTATAGCTTTCACTACTTTGCATGGCTGTTGCCACCCACATGCCCTTTTGTTAATTCCAGAAAAACAAATTATTAGGTGAGCATGGTAGCAATTCAAGCACCATTACCTAATAATAAAATTCAAACACATCATTGGCTTTTGTTTCTTCTTGAATTAAAGAATGTGGTTCGGTGCATCTTTTGAAATTGATGCAGTAAAGAATTACATGGTCTTCCAAACTGGCTTTTTATTAAGTCTAGGTAGACCTAATGATGAAACAATCACATCCTCCTACCATCTCACTCACTTCTCTGAGAGCTTGACTCCTTGTATACAGATTTTTCTTCTCTTCTCTAGATAATCTCTGAAGTGGTTTCAAAAGCATGGCCCCTAGCACTAAACCACCGAATTCCAAACCAGAGAGCATGCATAATAATGTACCTGGCAAAGAGTTTCTAACAAGATGGCTTTATTCAAAGGTATAGCTCAGGAGCTAAAAAATAAACAGTGGATTTACCACAGATTGCAAAGTTGTTTTCTCTTAATAAACTCTTCTTACTCAATGAATGTAAATGGCAGCACTGCTGTTGTACCATTCTTTGCTTTTTGTCTTTAGAATTTGTTACTAATTTAAAGTGGACAAAACTCCATTGTGAATGAGACAGTAAAAAGTTGCTAGAGATGGAGAACCTAAGGATAAGCTCTCCTGTCTGAGATGCGTAAAATGCGAAGATGAAACAAAGAGATCAACTTAGTCTATTTCTCTCTCATGTAACAGCCCATGGTAGGTGGGATGGGTGTTCTATTCCATGAGGAATGAGGACAGCCAAGGAACAATGTTTCTTTCCTCTCCATTTCTACCATCCCAGCAACCCTTAGGACGTTGGACTTATCTGTATGGTCCAAGTGGAGAACAGCTTGTGAGGAGAAAGATAGGGGTGTGTATGTTTGAAGTTTGAGGCCCAGGCCTAAAGTTGCCATAAATCTCTTCTGCTCACATTCCACAGCTAGAAATTAGTCAAGTGGCCAAACCTGAGAGGAAGGTTGAGAAATTAAGTCCCTGGCTGGCTCACCACGGGCTGGGCTACCCACTAGTTGGAAGAAGGCAAGAACAGACCTTCATGGACAGCCTGCCATCTTCCCCATCGAACCCAAGGACAAGTTTGGTCCTGGCTGGAACTGTCCCAGGATTCCTGAACTGCCTATCTGGCCAGACCTCTTTGATGTGGATGTTGAAAAAAAGGAATTTAGATGATTAAACGGAGGGGAAGGGAATGGCACATTTTGAGATAGAGTCAAAATTGGGCAGTCTGGGTTCTAAGATGGACTATGTTTCTCACTCACAGTGGAAACAAAACCAAATCAAGTAACTCATTTTCATTCTCTGACTTCAATTTGTTTCCAGTTCAAAAAAGAGAGAGACAAATGGTGACCACATTCCTCACTTCTCTGGAATGTGGTGAAGGTGAGATCATGGCTATCGTCTGCTTTGCAATCCAGTAGGCACTACAGCTTGCAGAGGACATTAGGGACTCTTCTTTGTGCTGCCAAAGCAAATAGTCATGAGGAGTGCACAGAAATCCATTACTGTTTAAGAAAAGTTATAGGTAGGAGTTTCCATAAAAATAAAAATCTTGGTGGACAGCAATCCTCTTGTGTTGCAATTTAGTGTAGAGGATAAAAGCTAAGGCCTAGGTCAGAAAACCTAGGTTTCCAAAACAGCTAGAGGGTGAACTAGCTATTGTGCTATCTTTACAAAAGGAATAACCGTATCTCCTCTCTTGTTATTCTAGGCCTTCACATATAGGCACATATGTGCCTTAGATTCCTAGGGCTGTCATAGCAATGCACCATAAACTGGTGGCTTAAAATGCAGACATGTATGGTCTCAAAGTTCTGGAAGCTGGCAGTCTGAAATCTGCAGAGGAGAATCCTTCTTGCCTCTTCCTAGCTTCTGGCAGTGGCCCACAATCCCTGGACTTCAATTGTGGAAGGGTGTGCTCCCCTAGGTCAAGCTGTGTCCCCGCTGCCCTTGTTGTAAGGACGCCAGCATAGGGGATTAGGGCCCACCGTAATCCAGTTAGGCCTCATCTGCACTATTATATAACATCTTCAAAGACCTGGTTTCCAAATAAGGTCTCATTTACAAGACCAAGGGTTAAGGCTTGAACATGGCTTTGGGGAGAAACCATGCAACTCCTAACAGTAGGTAAGGATAGCTAAGAGCTGGGGAGTACTTACTATGTGGCCCGCGCTATTCAAAATGCTTTACACATCTTAACTATCACTCCTGGCAACAACCCCTGATGAGGTAGGTACAGAAGAACAGCAAGCTAAGGCACAAAGAGGTAAGTTTCCCCAGGTCACAAATGTGGTGGAAATGGGATTCAAATCCAAACAATCTGATTGCAAGGCCCATGCTTTTAAACACAAGGCTAAACTGCCAAGTGGAGAGTGAGCATCTAATAAACGCCGAGGACTAATACCGCAATTGTAACTTCCACTATACTTAACATTGATCGGTCTCCTGGATCTTCAACAGTCAGGATCCCATAAGAAAATACAAGTAAATATGATTTATAAACTATTATTATCCAAATAACAATTAGCACCAGTACAAACTATTAATATTGCAAAGGGTTCAACTCTCCTTTGTAAATAGTGAGGCAGCAAAGTTGGAACGTGTAATTTTTAAGCTCAGTAGATTCCCATGCAGTGCTGGGCACAACTCTGTATTTGACAAGGCACAAAGCAGCCTAATTTCTATTGCAGCAAATCCATAGCTGATTTATTTACTGCCCTCCAACCGAGAAGTTCTCAAGTCTACTTATAGAAAGCAAAAAAGAGGCTTTGATGGGACCTCCTCTCCTTTATACATAACTTATTTCCAGAGCACAATTCCATAATCCTGTCTTAGATGTAAATTCCTACAGGCCTAAGAATGGGTAACTCAGTCCCTACATCACATGCTATATTAGTCCTTCCCCCTCCTGTCATGAACTTCACAGCATATGTCTGAATTCTGGTGTTTGCTTCAAATTCAGCCCCTTTCTAGAGTGCGGGAGCTCATCGAATGGCTTTATAATTTGTTCATGCATTTGTCTCAGGGCCCTTAATATAGTTCCTTGAGTGTGCTCAGAAGTAGCGGGTGTGGTTCCCAACTTAGATAGCCTATGACAAGCTGTCATGTGTTTCTGAGATAAAAACAGCTAAACTGGAATTTTGAAACTTAACCGCTGTTCTGAACTAAAAATATAGAAAAAATCATTATAAAACCTGCCAAAAAGATACGCTGTGTTACATCATGGTGACTTGGTTTCCTTGTTGTTTCGTTTGTTTGCTTGGCCTCCACATCCCCTTTGTTGCACATTTTAAGTCAAGCCGCTCTCTCCAATGAAGGGTGTGGTTTCCCACACAGAGGTCTGGTTTAGAATCAGCTGTCACCATTCAGGCGAATCTCTCCCTTGCCCCTAGAGTCATCTGCCTCTCTCTGGCAGATCACTCCAATCCAGAGATGAATTTTAGAAAGTGGTAACCAGGAGGTATGCTTGTACTCTTTCCCTTCCTCTGAATTCTTCACCTACACAGCTGTTTAGCAAATCTGAGCTGCTCTTTCTTGTTGGAAAAACACCATGCAGACTAGATTCAGTGTAGTTGTAAGAAAAGGAAAATGACTTTATTTTGACCTCCCTGATGTGGTCACACTGGCACCCATTATCACATTCTTTCTACCTGACATCATTATAAAGTCGATATTGGGTGCCCTGTTTTTTATAATATTTTTACATTTTATTGCAGTATAATTGTCATACAACAAATTGTTGCACAAAAGTGTAAATTCTGATGTTTGACATTTGTGTACACCCAGTAAATCAAAGTCATTAACATATCCATCAACACCAAAAGTCTTCTCGTGCCCTTCGGTAATTCCTTCCTCCCCCCCCGTCTGTCTTCCTCATCCCCAGGAAATCTACTTTCTATGACTATATATTAGGTTTCACTTTCTAGAATTTTATTTAAATGGAATCATACAGCATTTACTCTTTTTACCAGTTTCTTCCACTCAGAACAATTATTTTGAGATTTATCAGTGCTGTAGTGTTTCAATAATTCATTCCATTTTATTGTTGAGCAGTGTTCCTTCATATAGATAAACCACAGTTTGCTGTCCACTTGTCGGTTAATACGCACTTTTTTCAGTTTTTGACTACTACAAATAAAGCTGCATATGCCTTTGCTTGGATTTGTCTATCTTTGCACAAATACCGCACTGTTAATTTATGTAAGTCTTTAAACATCTTGAACTCAAGGAATGTTAAGTCCTCTAATTTTGTGCCTTTTCAAAGTTGTTTTAGCTATTCTAGCTTTTCTGCATTTCCATATGAATTTTTGAATTAGTTTTTCAATATCTAAAAAAAACCCTGTGAGATTTTGATCACAAATGGCTTGGATCTATAGATTATTTTAGGGGAAATTGGTATCATAGCAATACATGAATATGGTACGTCTCCATTTATTTAGGTCTTCTTTAATTTATCCCAGCCATTTTTGTAGTTTGTAATGTATAGGTCTTGCACTTCTTTGGTCATATTTACCCATAAAGATTTCAAAATTTTTATTCTAGTAAATGATTTTTTATTTCAATGTCCAATTTTTTCATAGCTAATATATAGAAATATACATGATATTTGCATATTGATCTTGAGGAAGTACCTTTCTATTCCTAGATCTCTGAGAGTTTTATCAGGAATTATGTTAGATTTTGTTGAATGTTTTTTCTGTATCTTTGAGATGATAGTATTTTGGTACTATGATTAATTACATTGATTGATTTCAATTATTAAATCAACCTTGCATTCTTGATATAAACCCAACTTGGACGTTGCAGTGGTTTGAGACTCTATGTGCCCCAGAACTTCATGTTCTTAAAGCTGGTCCATTCCTGTGGGTGTGAACCTATTGTGGGCGGGAACTTTTGATCAGGTTATTTCAATTAAAATGTGGCCCTCGTGAGTCTTAGTCCTTTTTACTGGAGTCCTTTATAAACGGAATAAATATGGAGAAAGAGTGAGAACCACAGAAGCAGGAAGCTGAAGGCAAGGAAACCCTGAAGAGAAAGGAGAGTCCGTCAGATGCCGCCATGAGCCCTGCCATGTGCCAGAGGAGTCCAGGTTCACCAGCAGCTGGTCTTCGGGAAGAAAGCATCACCTGATGATGCCTTGATTTGGACATTTTTCTCAGCCTTGAAATTGTAAGCTTGTAAGATAATAAATCTCCATTGTAAAAGCCAACCCATTTCTGGTATATTGCTTTTGGCAGCCTAGCAGACTAAAACAGATTTTGGTACCAGGAGAGTGGGGTGCTGCTATAACAAACATCAAAAATGTGGGGATGGTTTTATAAGTGGCTTAGAAGTAAATTTTAGAAGAATTGTGAAGTGCTTGAAAGAAAAGTCCTAGACTGCTTTGAAAAGACTGTTGGTAGAAATATGGAAGCTAAAGGTACTTCTGATAAGGACTTAGATAGAAATAACTGTATCATTGCAAACCAAAATAAAGGTGATCTTTGTTTTAAAGTGGCAGAGAACTTGGCAAAATTGTGTTCTGATGTAAGATGGAAAGCAGAATTTGAAAGTGATAAACTTGGATATTTAACTGAGGAGCTTTCCAAACTAAATGTGGAAAGTGCAGCCTGGCTTCTCCTTGCAGCTTATAATAAAATATGAGAAGAAAGGGATTAGCTGAGAACTGAACCCCTAGGCACAAAGAAACCAGAAATTTATGGCTTGGACAATTCTGAGCTTCCAGAAAACAATCCGCAGAGAATAGTGTTCCATGTAAGGATTTAACCGAACATGGAACCAGTCAGCCATTTCAGTGCAAGTCAGGATTGGAAGTGCAAGTATCCAGAAAGGATCTGTGGAAAGTCTGTCTAACATTTGGGACCCGTGTGTGCTACATGCAAAACCAACCAGTTTTTGTGAGATCTGTATGTACAGAACCACTGCCAGCCTGGACTAAAAGGGGCAGAAAAGGGACAGATTGAAGGAAAAATGACTTCAAAGGCAGAACCATGGAAGCTGAGGTCAGAACTGAAGACATCTTCTCAGGCCAAGAGAGTGGACCCAACCATATTTGTGGAAAGAGTGTTACCACCCCAGGGTTCTCAGATGCCTAGGGGCTTGCAGAGAGCTTGGCCGTCACCCTGATGCTTGTTGAGAGTGGAGCCAAGAGCATGGCTGCTGTGTAAGCACTTGCAAAGGGTGGGGTTGCCACTCCACCAGGCCCCGAGGACAAAGCATTGCCTTATAGATGACTCTCAGACCTTGAAATCTAATGGAGTATGCCCTGCAGTTTTTCAGAATTGTTTGGGGCCCATGACCCCTGTTTTCCTTCCAATTTCTCCCTATGGCAATGGGAACGTTTGTTCTATGACTGGCCCTCCTTTGCTTATTGGAAGTAGATAACTTTTTCTAAATTTCACAAATCCACAGCTGCAGGGAAATTGTGCCCAGGACAGACTACATCTATAACTGGATTTTGATGAGACTTAGTAAGGAATATTGTTACTGAAATGATTCAAAGTTTTAGGATATTGTGATGGAATGAAGGTATTTATATATGGAAAGAATATGTCTTTGTAGCGTCCAAAGGGTGGAGTGTGGTTGAGACTGTATGTGCCCCAGAACATCATGTTCTTAAAGCTGGTCCATTCCTGTGGGTGTGAACCTATTGTGGGTGGGAACTTTTGATCAGGTTATTTCAATTAAAATATGGCCCTCATGGGTCTTAGTCCTCTTACTGGACTCCTTTATAAATGGGATGAATATAGAGAAAGAGTGAGAACCACGGAAGCAGGAAGCTGAAGGCAAGGAAGCCTGAAGGAGAAGAGAGAGCCCAGCAGATGTCTCCATGTGCCTTGCCATGTGACAGAGGAGTCCAGGATCCCTGGCAGCTGATCTTCCGGAAGAAAGCATCACCTGATGATGTTTTTGATTTGGACATTGTTCTCAGCCTTGAAACTGTAAGCTTGTAAGACAATAAATCCCCATTGTAAAAGCCAACCCATTTCTGGTGTATTGCTTCTGGTTGCTTAGCAGACTAAAACAGACTTATTATCCTTTATATATATATTCTTGAATTCAATTTGCTAAAATTATGTTTAGAACTCTTGTATCTATATGTGTCATGAATATGGATCTGTAGTTTTCTCTTCATTAATGTCTTTATCTAGTATTGGCATCAGACCTTATAGAATTAAAAAATATTCCCTCTCTTCAATTTTCTTGAACAGTTTATCTTAAAAGGGCATTTACTTTTCCTTAAGTGTTTGGTAGAATTTAGCAGGGAAGCCATTTGGGCCTGGAGTTTTCATTGTGAGAAAGGTTTTTAATTATAAATCCAATTTCTTTTTTAAAAAAGGGCGGGGGGTGCTATACATGTTATCTATTTCTCCTTGAGTAAGCCTTGGTGGTTTGTGTCTTTCAAGGAATTTGTCTATTTTATCTAATTTGTCAAATTTATTGGCATCAAATGTTTATAACATTCCCTTATTAACTTTTAATAACTGTATCTGTAGTGATGTCACCTCTCTCTTTTGATATCTTCATTTGTGTCCTCTTTCTTTTTCACCTGACCAATTTGGCTAAAAGTTTTTCAATTTTATTGACTTTGTCAAAGAGCCATTTTTTATTTTCATTAAATTTTTTCTATTGTTTTTTCTGTTTTCTATTTGACTGATTTCTGCTCTGATTTTTATTTTTCCTTTTTTTAACTTACTTTAATTTAATTTGCTCTTCTTTTTCTAGTTTCTAAGAAGAAATTTGAGATTATTTATTTGAGAATATTCTTCTTTTCTAATGTAAGAATTTAGTGATATAAATTTCCTCCTAAAAGCATCAATTTAGCACTGTTCCACAGTTTTTGCTATGTTATTTTTATTCATTTGAAAATACTTTTTAATTTCACTTTTGATTTATTCTTTGAGCCAGGGGTTATTTATAAGTATGTTATGAAGTTTTCAGTATTTGAGGATTTTCTAGAAATCATTTTGCTAGTTAAATTCAACTGTGGTGACAGAACATACTTTGTATGATTTAAACCCTTTTAAATTTATCGAGAATTGTTGTATGGCTCAGAATATGGTATATCTTGGTAAATGTTCCTTGTGAACTTGGAACATGTATTGTTGGGTAGAGTGTCCTATCAATGTCAATTCAGTCAAGTTGGTTGATTGCGTTGTTTATATCTTGCATGTGCTAACTGATTTTCTAGCTAATCCTATTAATTATTGAAAGAGGGTTTTTAAATTTTTCAATTATAATTGTGAATTTATCTATTTATCCTTGCATTTTTGCTGTGAAATCAAGTTTGTCTGGTATTAATATAGGCACTCCTACCTTCTTTTGATTAGTATTAGCATGGTATATCTTTTCCATATATTTACTTTTAGCCTATTTATGTTTTTATATTTAAAGTGTGTTTCTTGTAGGCAGCATATAGTAGGATCTTATTTTTTTTATTCAACCTGACAATCTCGGTCTTTTAACTCAAGTGTTCTGACCAGTATTCTGACATTAAGTGTGATTATTAGTATGGATAGATTTATCTTCTTATAAAAACCCTTTGTTTTATCATTTCAGTGGTACATTTAGGGTTTATACCAAACATTTTAACTTTAACAGCCTACTTTTAAGTGATATTATACTATACCACATACAGCATAATCACATTACAATATTGTACTTCCATTTCTTCCCTCCCAGCATTGTGCTAAATACATGTTAAAATGCCATGCATTTTACTTTTACATATGTGATAAATACCACACCACATTGTTACTATTATTGTTCAAACAGTCAATTCTCTTTTAAAGAGATTTTAATAATTGTTTTAAATCTCATATATATTTACCCATGAAGATATCATTTCCAGTGTTCTTCATTCCCTTACGTAGCACCATGTTTCAATGTGGTATCTCCTTCCTGAATGATCCCTTTACCATTTCTTATAGAATGGATTAACATTTCTTATAGTATAGTATAGAATTCTTTCAGCTTTTGTATGACAGCAAGTCTTTGTTTCCCCCTTTGTTTTCTAAATATATCATTGCTGAGTATATAATACTAATTTGACAGCTTTTTCTTTCAAGGCTTTCAAGATGTTTCTCCACTGTCTTCTTGCTTACATTATTTCTGATGAAAAATCTGCTGTCCTCTTTCACTTTGTTCCTTTGAAATTAACAAGTTTTTTGCTGGCTGCTTTTAAGATGTTTTCTTTATCACTGGTCATGAGTATTTTGACTATGATGTGGCTTGGCATTATTTTTTGCATGTTCTTTATACTTTATGTTCACTGAACATCTTAGGTCTGTGTGTTTATGGGTTTTATAAATTTTGGAAAACTATCAGACATTATTTATTCAAATATTTTTGTGTCTTCTCTCTCCTTTCTCTTGAGGACTCCAGTTACATGTAAATTGAGCTGCTAGAAATTGTCACATAGCTCACTGATGCTCTGTTCAATTAGTTTTCAACTCTATTTTCTCTGTGTCTTTCATTTTAGAGAATTTCTATTGCTATGACTTTAAGTTCATTCATCTTTTCTTTTGCAATTCTATACTGCCTTTAATCCTATCCAGTGCATTTTTTCATCTCACACATTGTAGTTTTCATCTCTAGAAGTCCAATTTGAATCTTTTTTTAATATCTTCCATCTATATATTTAACTTTTTGAAAATATGGAACATAGTTATGAAAACTCTTTTACTGTCTTCTTCTTCTCATTCTAACATAATTGTCAATTCTGGATCAGATTTCAATTGATTTATTTTTATCCCCATATTGGTTGTATTTTCCTGTCTCTTTGCATGTCTGATGGCTTTTTAAAAGAATTTTCATTGTAGTAACATATATATCACACAAAATTTGACTTTTTAATTGTACAATTTAGTGGTATTCATTACATTCACAATATTGCAGTACCATCACCCCCATCCATTCCCCCAAACTTTTCATCATCCTAAACAGAAACTCTGTAACCATTAAGCAATAACTCCCCATCCCCCCCTTCTTCCAGCCCCTTGTAATCTTTAATCTACTTTCTGTTTCTATGAATTAGTATATTCTAGATATTTCATATAAGTGGAACCATACAATATTTGTCCTTTTGTGTATAGCTTATTTCACTCAGTATAATGTTTTCGAGGTTCAGCCATGTTGTAGCATGTCTCAGAATGTCATTCCATTTTATGGCTTAATAAAATTCCATAGTATGTATATACCACATTTTGTTTATCCATTCAGCTGTCAATGGACACTTAAGTTGTTTCCACCTTTTGGCTATTGTGAATAATACTGCTATGAACAGTGGTGCACAAGTATCTGTTTGAGTCCCTGTTTTAATTCTTGAGGTGTATACCTAGAAATTGACTTGCCAGGTCATATGGTAATTCTATGTTTAATTTTCTGAGAACCTGTCAAACTGTTTTTCACAGTTGCTGCACCACTTACATTCCCACCAACAATGTATGAGGGTTTGAATTTCTTCACATCCTTGCCAACACTTGTTATTTTCTGGTTGTTGTTGTTGTTGTTGTTGTTTAATTATAGTCATTCCAGTGGGTGTGAAGTGGTATATTATTATGGTTTTGATTTGCATTTCCCTAATGATGTCAAACATCTTTTCCTATGCTTATTATACATTTGCATATCTTCTTTGGAGACAAGTATATTCAAGCCCTCTGCCCATTTTTAAGTGGATTGTTTGTCTTTTTGTTGTTGATTTGTAGACGTTTTTAATATATTCTGGATATTAAACCCTTATCAGATATGTGATTTACAACTACTTTCTCTCATTCTGTAGGTTGTCTTTTCACTTTCTTGATAATGTCCTTTGATGCACAAAGGTTTTTAATTCTGATAAGTCCCATGTCTGGTGATTTTTGACTGGATGCAAGACATTGCCAGTTTTTTCTTGCTAAGTGCTGGATATGTTTTTAGTCCCATAAATATTCTTTATCTTTATTCTGACTTGATGTTAACTTACTTGGAAACAGTTTGATCCTTTTGAGTGATGCTTTTAAAATATGTTACATGAGATTGGAACAGTGTTTAGTTTAGAGGTAATTATTCCACACAACTGTGAATCTTGAAGTTTTCTAGTCCGGCTAGAAGGAACAGACATTATTTCTGGTCCTTTGTAAGTGCCAAGCACTGATACCTGTCATCCTTTAAGATGTTTCTTTCCCCATCCTCAGGTAGTTTCCTTTACCATGCACTAGTCAGTACCCTGTCAGTTTCTAAAGAGCAGTAACTAATCAAGTAGGTTTATAAGTTGTTCATATATTCATTAAATAGTCCTTAATATAGTTCCTTGACTGTGCTCAGAACCATTGGGTGTGGTTCCCAACATAGACTTGTGACAAGCTGTCACATGTTTCTGAGATTAAAACAGCTAAACAGGAATTTTGGAACTTCACTGCTGTTCTGAACTAAAAATAAAGAACTAATCATTATAAAGCATGCCAAAATGTATGCTGTATTACATCATATTGACTTTATGCATGTTTTGTTTTTCAGAGATACTTATTAATTCAAAGTCAAACCAAGAATGAATCCTTTTTAGAGCAATTTTAAACACTAGTTGAATAGGAACTGAAAGAAGATCTCCAAATGGTATAAGTCCATTATTTAAAGTGCTTGCTTTAAAGAGGTGATACTCTGATTTAAACCACAGCCCAGTCCCCTTCCCCAGAAAGAATTGATATTTTCCATAAGGGAGACAAGAAGAAAAGTAACAAATAGATCTTTAGTATAGAGTTTTTTATAGCTCACGTCAATTAGCTTAGGACACTTCCACAAGGTGCAGGCATAAGTCAGATGGGTCAAACATTTTCATTTTGTATATGATAACAAATTTTAATAATTCTGTTTCCACTTTCATAATCACTGGAACATAGTAGATACCAATACCTACTTGCTGAATAAATTAGTAATTTGCAATTAAAAGTTCTCTTCACTTGAATTTTGGTGGGTCTCAGGCCATGCATTGGATATTATAGACAAGCAGAAAGATCATGGATTTACCTAAGATTAAAAATCAAGTGTCAAACAATTTTTTAAAAATTTGTTTTTTAAAAAAGCACCAAATGTGACCCATGACTATAAAAAGTAACTTTTATTTATCCAAACTACAAATAATATATGTGATTTGTATTTTATGTTTAATTCTCCTATAATCTGAGCTTCTGATATCTGAAAATATACAGCCAAAGTATCTAGAGAAACCAGCTCATTAGGAAATAGAACAACTCATTTGAGATGCACCAGTTTGGTCACTTCAAGGTACTGACGCACTTGAGAACACACTTAGTATGAAATAGTACACAGAATCGGAGCAGAACACTGAAATCTGCTTTGGGGCTTGGAGATATAGGCTTTATTTTCAGGCTGGTTAATTCATGTGCTTCAACAAGGAGCTTTGCTAATGCAATATAATTCATCCACCTAATCATCTATATTTATAAAGGGATAGGCATTTTGCATCTGGAACAAAATGAAAGCTCTGAGATGAGAATAGTAAAATTCAGCCTGTTTGCATAGGAAATATGCCAGCAGAAAGAAAGAAAAAGCATATATATAGGCACATTACAGTCACCACAAAATTTAAACTTGCTCCTTTGAAACAGATCATCAGAAGAAATGGCCTGATTTCTAGTTTTCCATCCACTTACCAAAGAGTCATTCATAATCCTCATTTATCTCTAGATGGCACTTTACATGCTCAATGGATGGCAGCATCATGGAAATGTTCTGCAGTTAGATTTTACCCAACCAGGGATAGTCATGATGTATGTCCTGAAGAATGGAGAGTTTCTTTTCTTGCCAATATGCCCTGCTTTGGATACTGCTCTAATTCAATTAGCCCTCATTTCCTAAGCCAAATTTAAAATCATAAAATTCTTCTGGGGAAATTCTAGAGACCATCCATCACACTCTGTCAGTTCTTATTCTTTAACATGTGTTTAAACATGTCTACTCCTTAAATGTGGGTTAGAGAGAGGGGGATCCCGAGAGTGGGAAGTCATGTTACCCCTATAACTAGAAAAGGTAACCAAAGCAAGCACAAGGAAGCCACAAGGAAGCCGATTAACTACAGATTTGTAATTCTGATGCAGACAAATAAAATGAAAGGTTTTATCCATATAACCAAGGTATATAATTTCATCTCTGGTATTAAAGCTATGGTGATATGCCCATTTGCATTTTAATCTGGTGGGTTCTGTGGGAGGAAACTAAGCATTTTCCAAAGCTTTATTATTTATTTTAGCCCAGTAAATGACGTCTTCACTGAGCTCTGATATTCTGAAAACACAAATCTACAATTGATAAACTTTTGGATTTCTTTTGCCTTTTCCCTTGGATTTTCCCAAAGGAAAAAAATGGGGTGGGATCCATTCTGTTTATTTCCAACAAGGCTCATTTTCTGCCAAAAAGGAGCTAATCTACCATAAGAATGCGTATCATCATATTTGAGGACACACTTTTAAAAGTTGTCCTACATAAAGCAATGGGACTTGAATTGGGCTGCTTCTAACGGGGTTCTCATATATTAATATAAGTTAAATGCATAATGGAAGAGAGATGAAGTTCATGGAAAATTGCCAAATTTGGCCCAATTGCCTTGGACATCCCAATTCTCCAGGGACTTAAAAGAGTACCACGTGTTTATATAATCAATTACATAGAACCCAGATGGGTATTTAAGTAATAAGATCAGAATGTAAGCTCCATGAGGACAGATTTTTGTCTGTTTTGTCTACTACAATATCCTTAACATTGTTCCAGGTCATATAGCAGCTGTGCAATACATATTTATTGAAAGAATAAATGGATATTTTAAAGATTATGTTAGTCTCACCTTGTATTATCCTGTATTTTGTTGCAGATTTTGTCTTTGATTTGAGGTAAATGTGAGGGGGAATATTAAAATGAGTAATACAAGAGCTAATAGGGTTGACTTCCTATGGACAGAAGCCAGGAGCAATCAAAGTGCCTTCTGAACACGGCCATGGGCAAGTCCAGGGCAGCAGGGTTGGTCTGACTCAAAGACTGGGTCCTGATCACCTCCATGAACCAACACCCCACCACAAGGGTATGGAACCCCCCAAGACCAATATTTGCCCACTTTTTACATTAGACTCAGCCACAATCATCAGGGAAACCTCAGCAAAAGATAGAAGGAGTTCAAATTCCCAAAGCACCTTCACAACACATTTAGAATGCCAGAGGACAGAGTTCTCTTTTCTGGAACCCCTACTCATCCTTTGCATTTCAGCTCAGACATCACTACCTGGAGTCGGTCTTCCTAAGTCTGACATGGGTACACTTTATGCTCCACTGCCCCCAGAACCTGTTTGGTTTTTTTTTAATTTATTTTTTTATTTTTTTAAAGATACTTAGATTACATAAATGTTACACAAAAAATATAGGGATTCCCATATGCCCCGCTCCCCACACCTCCCACACCCTCCCACATAAACAACATCCTTCATTAGTGTGGCACATTCATTGCAATTGATAAACACATCCTGGAGCATTGCCACTGAGCATGGACCATAGTTCACATTGTAGTTTACACTCTCTCCCACACAAGTCCGCAGATTAAGGAAGATATAAAATGGCCTATATCTGTCGTTGCAATGTCGAGAACCTTCTTTATTATAGTATTTATCTCTCTTTACTATGATGTCTGTTTGTTTAAACCCTGTGTGTGCCATCAGTGTGCTGGTTTTCTTTACCACTAATGCCAGCTCCACACAACGGGATGAATGAAAGAGTAGAAAGAGGGAGAAAAAGAAAAACCGGAAGAGAGGGAAGGAGAAAGGAAGACTGAGGTCAACTCTAGAGAAAAGAGATGTTTGGAGTACTGCTTCCCTCTGAAAGAGCAGTTATAATTCAAATAACTTTATTTGAATGTGGTTAGAAGGGGAAATTTTAGGTGTATCTGTTCCTAGAATAAAAAAAATGTTAAAACCATCGGACTGTACAACACAGTGAACATTAATGTAAACTATGGAGTATAGTTATTATTATAACTATAATAATATAGTTTCACCAATTACAACAAAAGTATTACACTAATGCAAAGTGTTAATTATAGAGAAAACTGGGTGGGTATGGGAACTCTACTTCTGTGTGATTTTTCTGTAAACCTACAACTTCTCTAATAAAAATATATATAAAATACAAATAATAAAATATCTTCACAGACTAAAAGACTAGGAAGGCCTTCTTTTTATTAGAAAGAAACAGAAATCTTACAAAGCTGTCATTGACCCACCCTGTACAAAGGTATATACTAGAAGCAACAGGCAGGGAGAGCGTACAGAATGTTTTGCAACATCCACAGAATGGTTAGGAAAAGCCAACATGAGTGTTTTTAAAAATAAGTTTCTCCAAGCTGTGCTATGAACACTGTCAATAATACTAGCTTGCCCTTCCCCTGTGAAAGAGGGCAGAGCCAGCTGTTCATCTCTGAATGTTCTCATTACCCAACTTTTTCTTTTTAACCCCTTAGTTCCTAGCATCAGATTTTCCAGGCTAAGTCCACTAATAGCAATGGGAATCATAACCAAGACACCAAAAGTAATGAAAAGGACCTTCAGAAAGGGACAGGGAAGAAAATCAAGAGCCAGCACGAGCACAGCTTGCCAAGGGCTGTCGAGGTATCTGGTATGCCTACAAATGTTTTAAATTAAAATTAAATGTCAAAGTGGGGGTAGGGAATAGGGAGTTAAGACGTAAAATAGGCAGAGTTTCTATTTGGGATGATGGGAAAGCTTTGGTAATGGATGGTGGAGATGGTAACACAACACTGTGAACATAATTAACAGCATTGGATTATGTATTTGATTGTGGTTAAAGGGGAGTTTTCAGTTGCGTACATTATACTAGAATAAATTTTTTTTTTTAAATCCATGGAACTGCACAACACAGTGAACCCTAAGTGAAACCATAGACTAGAGTTAATAGTACAATTATAAAAATGTGCTTTCCTCAAATTTTTTTAAAGTGTTTTTCAAGATGCAAGCTGGAGTATAATTGGAAAATAATTAAAATTCTAAGTATGCAAGCTATCGTTTACTATTAACCAAAAGAGGAAAGAGGCTTCTCCTCTGGTGTTTTCCTCGCTCGCCTTGTGGCCTTCACGGTAATTGTCCCACCTTCCAGGCTATCAACCTGAGCACTGCAGCTGTGTAGAGGACAAGAGGCAAAAGGACACGTGAGGATAATCTTTCACTTTCTTCCCAAAGAAAAGTATAGAAAAGTCTATTTCTTATCTCTGCATGTTCCTCCCTGAGGAAGAAAAGGTTACATCAAAATGTTTCCTAAAGACCCAAGGGCAGTCGCAGAGGCAACCTGGAAGGGAAAGGTAGAAATCACACTCAGCAGCCACCAGTTACAAGTTTGCAACCAAACCTTTTGTGGCCGAGGGCCAGTCTATGAAAGAGAACCCCTGAATTTCGGGTGGTATTCTGAAGGAGGTAAAGATCGTTTATTCATACATCTCCTCCCCACTCCAATTTTAACAATAAACTATTTTCATACGTGAAATGTTCAGGATAAATGTGGGTATTATAGAGCATCTATAAAACACACCCACACACCCATTCACACCTGAGAGGGACTTGATAGCTAATATATCCTTTGACTCCATTTGGATAACCCCCACCTTCCCCCACACACACCATTTCATTGCTCTTTCCTACAAGTGGCCACCAGGAACAGCAGATCTAAATTTGGCACATTTCAAGGTCAAATGATGCAGCAAACAGAATTTGACCTCAAACAAAATCCCTTTGCCCGTCCACCCATGCACATAAACGTGCGTGCACACCCTGCCTTCTGCCTCTCACAGATTCATAAATCTTCATCCCAGAAGACCACTTGCTTCTTCATCTAACACAAAAAAGAAGGGGCATCTGGACACACTCGCCCCTCCCTTCTCCACCCCCCACTCCCATCCCCTCAACATACACGCAACAGCTGTAAGAGCAAGGACAGCATGTTTCAGATCCCATTGGTTCATGTAGGCACATCAGCTGAAGCAGCTCCAAAATGGACAGCGAGTAAAAAATACCAGTTTTCAAAAGTCTGTAATTTTGTATTTACACAAATTACATAATCCTGTATGTATTTACATACAATTACAGATTATCAAATAAGGAACACAATGTCGTCTTGTTAATGAGATGAAATAGAATGAAAACACCATAAACTGAAGCCATTCGTTTATCTACATAACAGGACCTGGCAGGGCAGGGTCCCCAACACTGACCTGGCCTGGCCTTCAACACTGCTTGGACGCATTGACAGAGGGGAGAATGGTTCAGTCCATGCTCATTAAGTCTTCCCAGGGTGCAAGTGTTGGCACCAGCAAGGTACTGCTCTGACTGACTGAGCATCTGTCTGCAAAAACTCTATGGAAGCTCATGGGCTCCAATGCACTAGGCCTTGGGTCTCTTAGGACAAGAAGTGGCTGCAAACCTGTGAGAGCTGGGATGATGCCCCCACTGCCCAACAGGACAGCACACGGAAGGAAGCCCTGAGCCATCCACTCTCCCCATAATGCCTATTTACATAAATTGCATAAGTCAATATTTATTTATTTACAGACCATTACAGTTTATTGTATCAGTTGCCAAAAGCATATAACATTTTGCTTTTTTCTCAAAAAATACCAAAACAAAATGAACTCCAAAAGTAGACGTTAAAGTAGCATTCTTCTAGGAATGAGTGGAGATTTTTGTCTTTTTCACAAAGTTTATTTTTTCTTTTAGGCTGATTATCTAGCTTCCCGTGCTACTTTAAGATTACTTTTAGCCGTCTCCTAAAATCAATTTCTTCAGTGCGAAATATCATACCTATGACATCCTAGAAACTCGAGTCTTCCCTGTGGTCAGATAGTTGATGTTTTCCAACCAAAAATAATAATAATTATTATTATTATAATCAAATGTTTTTTGGAAAACTAAAGCCTGAATAGGTGCACATTTGAGTAGCAGCAAAGAAGAATACGACCTGTTGGAATTAAATGCAGTTTCTATTTAGAAAGAAAAAATCCCCAGAAATCAAAGGAAGAGGACATCTTGACCTTTAAATAAATCAACTATTTTACATGGTTTCTGGCCCCTGGCCCCACAATAGTTCTTAATTCCAAACGCTAGATTTCATTTTTCCTCAACGCACATCAGCAGAAGGACACTGCTCCCTACTGTGCCTTGGACCACTGAAGGACTCAGCAATAGTCATGTGCTTCTATCTCGTAACAGCTGCAACTTGCCAGTGACATACTTTTGTTTTTCTTAGAGAATGTGCAGCAGAGCAAAACAAAGTTGGAATATTAAATTTTAAAGTTACTGACATAAATCCCAACACGTTTTTTAACTGTCACTTTCAATTTCCCAACTTAACTGGCTAGAAAGTGTTATATGTGGTATGGGAATTTGTTATAAATTCCTTTTTCTTAAATATTGCTTTAAGAATTTGGCTCTTTTCTCCTTAGTATATAGTAACAAATAGTCTCCTTTGCCCAAGGGCAAGCTTCAAAATTATTGCTACTAAAGAAATATGTATCCTTATGCTTTGCAGCATAAAACATTATAAAAGCCTTGTAAAAGATATTCTACACAGTAACCTCCCCTCTAAAAAATTTGAGAGCTTGTGAAGACCAGTTTAAAAAACAAAACACAGTAAACAAGTATAATACTTTCCCCCTCATTGTCATTATTGATAAAGATTTATTAGTTTCATTTTGCAAGTTTTACTTTAAGAAGGGTGCTATTACCATGTATTAGGACAGTTCACACGGAAAGTCATTTTCTATAGATGTTACAATGACCCCTATGGTACTTGTATAATTTCATATTTGATAGCCAAGTACACAAATAAAAGTTCACAAGAATGATCCTGCTAATCTGATTCTTGCATCTTAAAAAAAAAAAAAAAAATCTGTGCTATATAAGCCT
>JAQZBX010048657.1:0-20138 GCA_029593785.1 Cabassous unicinctus
AATTAATGATAATCACACAACTCACCTAAATCAATTTAAAGTATTGAAAGAAAATATGACTAAAGAGACCAAGAATATTAAGAAGACACTGGGTGAGCATAAAGGACAATTTGAAAGTCTGCAAAGAAAAGTAACAGAGCATATGGGAATGAAAGATACAATGGATGAGATTAAAAATACATTAGAGGCACATAAGAGCAGATTTAAATTACTTGACAACAGAATTAGTGATTTTGAAGACAGAACATCTGAATTGGAAAAGACAGGAGAATAAAAAGCGAAGGGAATGGAAAAAATGGCACATAGTCCCAGGGAATTGAATGACAATGCAAAACACAAAAACATATACATTATCAGTGTCCCAGAAGGGGAAGAAAATGGAAAAGGTGCAAAAAGAATATTTGAGGAAATAATGACTGAAAACTCCCTAACCTTCTGAAAGATATAAATATTAATATCAAAGAAGGACAATAGTACGATATCACAACAGAAAGCCAAAGTCAAAATGTATTAAATAAGTTATGACTTTGCAGTAATTATATTGAGTGTTAATGGCTTGACAAACCCTTAACTAGACTAAGAAAGAGAAAAAGAGAGAAGGTGCAAATTAGTAAAATAAAAAACAAGAGAGGGGATATCACCACTGATCCCACAGAAATAAAGATTATCATAAGAGAATACTTTGAAAAAATGTATGACAACAAGATGGATAACTTAGATGAAATGGACAAATTTTTAGAAACACACAAGCAAACTGCATTGATGAAAGAAATAAAAGAACTCAACAGACCAATCACAAGTAGTAAGACAGAATCCATCATCAAAAACTTCCCAACCAAGAAATGCACAGGGCCAAATTGCTTCACTGGTGAATTCTACCAATCATTCCGGCAAGAACTAACACGAATCCTGCATAAAGTCTCCCAAAAAATAGACGTGGACGAAACATTACCTAAATCATTCTATGATGCTAACATCACCCTAATACCCAAAGCCACATAAAGATGCTACAAGAAAACTACAGACCAATCTCACTAATGAACTTAGATGCTAAAATAATTTAAAAAAATACTTTCTAACTGTATACAACAACACATCAAATGAATTATACACCATTATCAACTGGGTTTTATCCCATGTATGCAAGGATGGCTCAACGTAAGAAAATAATCAATGTAATACACTACATTAACAGATCAAAAGAAAAAAAAATTACATGGTCATCTCTGTTGATGCAGAAAAAGCATTTGACAAGTTACAGCATTCTTTCTTGATAAAAACACTTCAAAAGATGGGACTAGAAGGAATGTTTCTCAACATGATAAAGGGTATATATGGAAAACCCACAACTAACATCATATTCAATGGTGAAATGTTAAAGATTTCCCCTGCAAATCTGGAAGAAGACAAGAATGCCCACTGTCACTGCTCTTATTTAACATTATATTAGAAGTACTTGCTTGAGCACTTAGGCAAAAGAAAGAAATAAAATGCATCTAAATTGAAAAGGAAGAATAAAACTTTCACTATTTGCAGATGACATGATCCTATACATAGAAAGCCCCCCAAAATTTACAACAAAGCCTCTAGAGCTGATAAACAAGTTCAGTAAATTGGCAGGATATAAGAACAACACACAAAAATCAGTATCATTTCTGTACAATAATAATAAACAATCTGAGGAGGAAATCAAGAAAAGCATTCCATTTACAATAGCAACTGAAAGAATCAAATATCTATGAATAAACTTAAATAAGGTTGTAAAGGATTTAGACACAGAAAACTACACAACATTGTTAAAGGAAATCAAAGAAGACCTAAATAAATGGAATAATATTCCATGTTCATGCATTGGAAGACTAATTATCATTAAGATGTCTATCCTACCCAAATTGATTTACAGATTCAATGCATTCTCCACAAAAAAAGCCAATTATGAAATTTATTTGGAAGGGCAAGGGGCTCCGAAGAGCCAAAAACATATTTAAAAGGAAAAACAAAATTGGAGGAATCATGCTACTTGACCATACTACAAAGCTACAGTGGTCAAAACTGAATGGTATTGGCAGAAGGATAGATAAACTGACCAATGGAGCTGAATTGAGAGTTCTGATATAGACCTGCACATATATGGCCAAATGATATTCAACAAAGGCCACAAAGCCCACTCAAGTGGGACAGAATAGCCTTTTCAACAAATGTTTTTGGGAGAACTGAATATCTATATCCAAGAAAGGGAGGGAGGGAGGGAGGGAGGAAGGAAGGAAGGAAGGAAGGAAGGAAGGAAGGAAGGAAGGAAGGAAGGAAGGAAGGAAGGAAGGAAGGAAGGAAGGAAGGAAGGAAGGAAGAAGGAAGGAAGGAAGATCAGCATTTCATGCTCTATACAAAAATTAAATCAAAATGTATCAAAGACCTAAATATAAGAGTCAATACCATTAAGCTCCTAGAAGATAATTTAGGGAAGCATCAACAAGATCTTATAGTAGGAAACAGTTTCATAAACTTTATACTCAAAGCACGGCACGAGCAACAAAATAAAAAATAGATACATAGAAACTCCTCAATATTAAAAATGTCTCTGCTTCAAAGGAGTTTTTCAAGAAGGTGAAAAGGCAGCCTACTCAGTGGGAGAAAAAATTTGGGAACCACTTATCTGATAAGGGTCTAATATCTACCAAATATAAAGAAATCCTACATCCCAAAAATAAAAAGACAACCCATTTTAAAAAATGGCAAGAGATTTGAATAGACACTTTTCCAAAGAGGAAATTCAAATGGCTAAAAAGATGCTCATCATCACTAGCTACTAGAGAAATGTAATTCAAAACTACAATGAGATACCATCTTACCCTTATTAGACTGGCTGCTATTTAAAAAAAAAACAACAGAAAACTGCAAGTATTGGAGAGGATGTGGAGGAATGGAAACACTCATCCACTGCTGGTTGGAATGTAGAATGGTGCAGCCATTGTGGAGCATGTTTTGGCTGTTCCTCAGAAAGCTAACTATAGAACTGCCATATGATTCAACAATCCCACTACTAGGCATATACCCAGAAGAACTGAAAGCAGGGACATGAACAGATATATGCACACCAATGTTCATAGCAGCATTATTCACTATTGCCAAAAGTTGCAAGCAACCCAAGTGTCCATCAACAGATGGATGGCAAAGCAAAATGTGGTATATACAGGGGAGAGGATGTAGCTCTGTGGATGAGCACCTGCTTCGCATGTATGAGGTCCTTGGTTCAATTCCCAGTACCTCCTTTTAAAAAAAGTGGTATATACATACAATGGAATATTACTCAGCTGTAAAAAGAAATGAAGTATTGACACATGGGACAACATGGATGAATCTGGAAGACCTTATGTTGAGTAAAGTAAGCCAGTCACTAAAAGAAAAATATTTCATTACTTCACTGATATTACCTAAGCATATGGAGCAGAGTCACAGAGATAGAGTCTGGAAGATAGGTTACCAGGAGACAGAAAGGGAGTAAAGAGTGTTGAGCCAATGCTTAATCTGGACAGAACCTATGATAAGGTGAAAGGGGGTGGATGGGAGTGATGGTGGTGCAGGAATGTGAGTGATGTCAATGATGCTGGAGTGTGAGTGTGAGCAGAGTTAGGGGAGTAGGTTGGACTATCCATGGAACTGGGGGTAGGACTAGAGGAAGGAACAAGTGAACTCTGGGGAGGTGGAGGTTTGTGGTTGAAAATACAATTGTGGGAATGTTCTTTTGGCAAATATGGCAGGGAAGGGTCACTGGTGCAGGTTGTCAGGGTGGGGAGATGAGTGGGAAAGGGTGCACCTAGGGCATGCTTCTATGTAATATGAATGTGTTCAGCTTGTCCTAGGGTGTTATCTCAGTGGGTACAGTCCCACACACAATAAACAACGAAATACTAAGCTCCCATCCTGGGGAGTACTGCTACAGTCTCAAATAGAGGGGCAAGAATCTCTTGAATACATAGGCAGTGCCTAATAAAAGAAAACAGACAACATGTCAAGCCCTCAATATTATTGCATGTAACTATGAGCCTCATTATTGTAAAATTGAAACTTAGCCTAATAATAAACTATTACCTAAGAGTTACCTCCTGAAAGCCTTGTTATTCAAATGTGGCCTCTCTCTAAGCCCAACTCAGCAAATAAACACACTACCTTCTCCCCAGCATGGAACATGACTCCCGGGGATGAGACTCCTTGTACCAAGAGATTAATTCCAAGCACCAACCAGCAATGCATTGAAAAAAGACCTTGACCAAAAGGGGGAAATATCAAGTACAAAAGAGTTTTATTGCTAAGAGATTTCAAAATGAGTCAGGAGGTCAATCCAGAGTTCACACTTATACATGTCTCAGGCAGATCTCACTAACTGCTACTGTTAGCGAAGCCTCAAATAAGGGTGTTCCTGAGGGCTCTAAAGTCCTCCAGACTCTATAGGCAAAGCACATAATCCCTTGAAATCAACACCCTGTCAGTGGGCCTTACCTTGAAATATATGACAACCTGCTTCCCCAATGTAACAGAGTTAGATTCATTTATAATATTCTTACACGTGATTCTTCTACCCCTTTTATTTGAGCCTATACTTAGCACTATACCTGTTAAATATTTGTCTCAGGGACTTAAATCTTGGGTCTTTTCATATACCAGTTGAGCCCTGAATCTCAGAAGTGTTGTAGCTAATGCTTACTCTCCAGATCATCAGACTCACCCAGGACAACTAGCAAAGTGATGATGATGGACAGCCCTCATCCCCAAAAACAGAGTATCTACAACTGTAAGCAAAACAGTTCCTTCCATCTACCCCATAAGATCTAAGGCCCTTCTCAATCTGAGGCAGAGCAGGGATCACCATCCCAAAACCCTCAAGGTTGAGGAGTGAACAAACATAAGGGGGGACTGCAACCATGAACAAAGTAAACATTAAATATTGTAATGGAAGAATATGTAACACTGATATAAAGATAGTGGTCACCAGAGGTTCTGAGGGGAGGGGGAGGGAATAATAGGTGGAACATAGGGCATGTTTAGGGCATTGGAATTAAGTAAACAATAGACATTGGTTAGTAGCAATGCTTCAATATTTATTCATCAATTGTAACAAATGTACCACATTATTGTAAGATGATATTAATAGGGGAAAATGTGGGAGGGGAGCAGTGGTGAATATGGGAATCCTTCAATGTAACTTTTCCATAATCTAAAACCTCTTTAAAAATAAAGTTTATTATATTTAAAAATATATGTTAAGGCTGAACTTGCCTGACTTATCTATACCATTAATTCAATTAAAGACAAAATTATCTCGAAAAAGAGCAAGCGAATGGCTTTTAAAAAATCGCTTAGAAGTTGATGGAGTAAAGGAATTCTTTAGAACTCTCAAATTCTCCCTTCCTTTATGCTTAGGTACTTCTGTACTTCGCAGATTTTATTTTTACTTTGAATCAGGAACAATTTATGTAGGGTACTTTCTAGAGTTGACATTGATCTCTAGGTGTTCTGAAACAAGTGTTGTGATAGAGACATCTTCTTATACCATGGGGTTAAAGGGAGGATAATGATAACGAGAGTCATTATCATCATAATAGCTGATGCTTATTGAGTTTAATATGATCTAGAAACAATTCTAATCCTTTTTCATGTATTTATCTCTTTTAATCCACAAAATAACATTATGACATGGGACAATCTTTATTTATTTCCATATGAAGAAATGGAGGCACAGGAAGTTAAGCAACTTGTCACATGGCCAATCAGTAGTGGAGCCAGATTTCAAGCCTTAACAGATTCCAAGATCGAGTTTCTGACTATAACTGTAAAATTATTCAGCCTGAAAATATAGTTCATTCCATCCTTATAAAGAATTATGACATTATTATTAATTTTTATTAAGATTTTGCCTTATTTAAACATCTCAACAATCCCTATGAAGAAGGTACTGTTGCAGATCACTTTCTTTGTGAAGCAGACTCTGAGACAGAGATGAAAACACAGGATGTTTACTGGGACAGCCGTGGAAATGAGCACTTCAGTCCTGGAGTCTAGGTGGAGCACTGAGAATCTAAGTGGTATGCCAGATATTTACACAAGAAAATAACTGAGGCATAGAGAATAAATTACCTGCTGTGAATAAAATAGATAATAAATGAAATAGGTGAGGAATGACTCCAGATCTGTTGGACTCCAGTTCTTGAGTCCTAATCAGTATGCTATGCTGCTTCAAGATAAGAAAGACCCATTGAGGGACCAACGGAGAGATTAGCTTGAGTGTGGTAGGAAAAAACACACTGATACAACTATAAGGGAAGCTGCCTCATTTAGCCCAGGAGATCACAGACCAAGTTCAAATGCTCCTTGCAAAATGACATACTAAGGCAAGAATGAATTGAATACACATATTGATTTAGTTATAATTTTTTTAGCTATCTTTAAAAAAGATATAAAATATATTCACTAAAAGAACAAGTCATTAAATTACTTAAAAAGCATTTACATGCAAGATTAAAAATGGATTGTTCAGGAAAGCGGATGTGGCTCAAGCAATTGGGCTCCCATCTACCATATAGGAAGTCTAGGGTTCGATTCCTGGGGCCTCCTGGTGAAGGCAAGCTGACCCATGCAGTGAGCTGGTCTGAGTGGAGAGCTGGCCCATGCAGAGTGCTGGTCTGGGCAGGAGTGGTGGCCCGTGCAGAGAGCTGGCGCAGCAAGATGATGCAACAAAAAGAGACACAGAGAAGAGACAATAAGAGACAAAGCAGACCAGGGAGCTGAGTTGGCACAAGAAATTGAGCACCTCTCTTCCAATCCAGAAGGTCCCAGGATCGGTTGCCAGTGCTGCCTAGAGAGAAGACAAGCAGACACAGAAGAACACACAGCAAATGGACACAGAGAGCAGACAATGGGTGGGGAGAAATAAATAAATAAATCTTTTAAAAAAATGGATTGTTCACTTGCATTAGAAGCATAATAATAGAACTTCTGTATCAGAGATCTCCAACTTTCTGGTAAATTAGGCTTTCTTCAACTGGAACTCACATAGGTATAATTAATTCTGCTTATAGAGGACAAGGGAATGGAGTTCTGTGTGCAAGTGTATTTGTGGAAATTGATATGCTGCTGTATTTTTATACATTTACTCTAAATCAAATAATTGAATGGTTAATTCAATGATCATGAATAAAACCCCAAAATTAAGTTTCACCTCTTTTTGACTAATTTAATAGCAATTAAGTGAACTCTAGTTAAATTTTGTTTTTCAAAATTACAGAACTTGTCTTATAATGTCTTTGAAAGACTCTAATTTCCTTTGTAGCAAAGATTATATTTTCCATTCCATATTTAACAAATGTGAACTAATTGAAAAGATTTGAAGAGAAATAATTCTAAACAGGATTACATGGGAGTGTAACCAGAAGAATTAGAAAAAGCAGTATAAGAGAATAAAGGGAAGGCGGAGGAGGAGGATGGGAAGGAAGAGGTGTAAACGGAGGAGCTTGTTTAAGGTTTAACTGTAAAAATAGTAAATAACCATGAGATCATAGAACATTAGAAATGAAAAAGATTTTAGATACATTGTTTTCCAACATTCTTTCTGATTAATAAATCTGCAAAACTTCTAACAAGTCTCATTCTTCTTGTAATTGTACTTTCATCTTGTCTTTAAATATAAAGACAAGAAACTGTCAAATGCCTTTCCAAAATCAAGCTATAACATGTGTATGGTAGAGCATTCCCCAGATTTTCTAGTCCAATAAACATTACCTAAAAAGGAAATGTGTCTGGTCTAGCATAAATTCCTAGTAAATTTATTCTATGATCACTACATTCTTTTCTAAGGGTTCATGAAACGTCTGTTTATTAACCCATCTGAGAACTTGAGCAGGAGTTGATGTCATGCTTACACACTGATACAGCATTTTTATGCTATTTGATATTGGCAATATTTCAGTCTTTGAGACCAGATTGTCAATGATGGTTTCCCAAAGATTACTCCCAATGGTAAACGATCGTAAAAGCTATTCTTGTAAGAACTTTTCATTATGTTACATTATGAAGATTATTCTCCTTAGTGAAGAAAACATTTGCAAAATAACATTATTCTCATCCAAAGAAATGTTTGAGCAAAAGCTGAATGATGCTGTGTCACAGAATTAAGAGTTACTGCTTTCTTTGTGTCACCTAGAGATGACAGTCTTTCCTAGCTAGCAGTATATACACCCCACCAATGTAATGCATTAATTTATTCAACCAATGTCTTTTGGGGAAAACAAGGTTGTTAACTTACTATGTACAAGATGCTGTGCTGGAAACTGAGGGGACAAAGGAAAATAAAATAATATCTGAATCTATAGGGTACATGCTCTTCCTACAATCACGAAAAAAAATTGGAAAACTCGTTAAGTAATAACATCTTCTAAAAATTTACTTTTTAACTAATTAATTAATAAGTCAGAACCAAAGAATGATGTTTATTGCCAACATTAATACCAAAGAATAGCTATTCTACCAACAAGACTTAGCTCATAATACACTAGTCTGTAGGAGCAGAAGAGAATATACAGTGTTTTTCAAACTTATATGACCATAAACATTGTTTCTCCACTCCCCACTTGATAAATCTCAAGTAAGTAGGGTTTTGCAGAAGGAATCAATTATTCCAATCTGGGTGGGATATAATAAGCATTAGGGGAAATATGTCTTTAGCACTACACTATTTCCCATTCTGTCATCATCACAGGGCAACTCCAAGGCCACCAACAAGTAAGTCCATGAGTGACTAAATGTATGAGGGAACCAATGTTACATAAAGATCTTATAGGAGAAATGGAAATCTATTTTTATATTAATGTGAGTAGCTTCAGAATTTATTCTCCATACCAATTCTCAAATTCAGGAATATCCATATACAAATGAAATGGAGGACTTGCATACACCAGGCCTAATATTTCCATCATGTAGAAGTTTATTTTTCTTTTAAGAAATACTTTTGAACTCTTCAATTAAGCTCAATGCCATCTCCTAAAAGAGTGATCCTCAATTTTTGGTCTACAGAGCACTTATCTCTGGGGCTACTTATTTAAAAATGCAAATTTCTTAACCCTACAAAAATCAGGATCTGGTAACATTTGCATTTTTTAAGGAATTCTCTGAATGATTCTTACGCACACTAACTAAAAGCTAGAGTCCAGTATTTCCTAGGCTGGTTCCCTAATTCTAAGATACTTCTTCTAAGAGTACATCATTTTAAATCTCGGGCAATGGGATAGAGTGGCACTAGAGGTAACAGGAATCCACAGGTGAGTCAGAAGCATTTTTGTATCAACAGTGGGAACTTCATCAAAGTTCATACTTTATCATGGGAAAAAATAAGATGAAACAAAGGTAGATAGTTTGGGATTAATTTCCATCTCAATATTGTAAATTGGAAAAGCTAAGAAGTCAGAAGAAGAGAGATAATAAACATGAAGACAATGAGATAATATACTTCTAGGGATCTTTAGTACATATTTATTTCTTAAGAAATTAAAATCAGGACCATGGTTGGAAAGAGGGATCTGGAGAAATGACTGCCTGAGCTTAAATTCTTGACTCCCCTGTCATCCCCTCCTTGTTAAAGAGGCGTAACAAATAAGTTGATCTTGCTGATAAATGCTCCAGACAAAAGCACAGTGAGATATTTCATTTCTGCCAATGCCTGGAAGAGAATCAATGAACCAACAGACTTTGGGATTAAGGTTAATTTGAAATTTGATCGTTGTGTTGTCAAACACTGGTAGAACCTCTGTTTAAGGCATGGGAGAGGGGTCCTTGTTCTTAGATTTTCTCTAGAGCAGCTTGTTCAGCTGATAAAACACATTTTAGAGAAGGTATGCTCATGAGTTGACTCATTTGTGGTCCATTGGCCATTTTTCTCCCACTTGAGTAGAGGCCTAAATGGAGAACAGCCTCATCCTATGTCTCAGGAGAGCTTTCACAATTTTTCCTACCTGACCCATCTGAAAAACAGCCCTCCAGGTTTGCCACAGCCTTAGGGGCCCCAAAACCGGTCTGTGTTGTTATGGGGGATGTTATACCCATGGGCAGGGAAAGAAAAATCTCAAAACATTGAAACAGACACCAAAAAAAAACCATGGACTAGGAGGAAATATTTACAATCCATTTAAATAACAAGGGTCTGGTATCTAAATATATATATAAAGTATCTACAAATCATTAAGAAAGACAAAAACTATTCAATAGAAAAGATGGCCAAAGAATATGAAAAAATAATAATAATAATACAAAAGCATCAACCTAAGAAAAACTCTTCCATATGTATACAAGTACACATGTATAAGAATATATATTTCAGCAGCATAGGAAAAAAATGGGAGCAATATAAATGCCAACTAAAAGGACAATAAGTAAATGGATAAATAGTTTATTCATGTAGTTGAATGACAAAATTAATATGAATGAATTAGTGATACATGAATCGACATAGAAAAATCTCAAAAACAACACTATATGGAAAAAAGCAAGCACATGGATTATAAAAATGATACTACTTACATAAAGTCTATAAGCCATCAAACTAATACTGTACATTGTTTATGCATACATATACAGTAGAATTTTAAAATCATGTGTGAGAATAGCAAATGGCAAATTGAGAATAGTGATTGCTTCAGGGGAGAAAAAGGGAAGAAAAGAGGACCAGAGCATTTAGTGTCATAACTGAATCTCCAATTGTTTATTTCTACAAACAAAAAAGATGGAAATAAGATAAGATTATGACTTGACTATTGGGTACACACGTTTATTATGCAGATTTTTTTACTTTACTATACGCTTGAAATATTTTATGGAACGCAAAAAGTATATAAGTGATCTTAACTTAGCTGAGCAGCAACTTGAGTTTTCAATTTGGAAGAAAATAGCGAAATCCCAGTTATGAAAATAAAAAGACATATCCAACACACATCTCATGAAATTATGAGCTGTAAGTATAAAGTCAAAGTTTTACAAGCTTTCGTACTGAAAGACTAAAGAAAGAAGACTCAGACTTGTAACAGATTTCTCATCTTCAACTCTTGAGGGCACTCAGACTAGTAACAGATTTCTCATCTTCAACTCTTGAGGGCAGAATATATACATTAATAACCTGCTGTGAAGAAAGAACTGTGAACTCTAAATCCTACTCTAAGCAAAGATGAAATTCTGTGAAAGCAAAAGAAAGGTACTTTAGGACATGCAGAAAAAATGTACACATATACTCTTGAGGAAAATACTAGACATGCTCCTACCAAATGACAATTTAATGAAAACAAATTAACAAAATAGGAAATTTTGTAAGGAAAACAGAATTCAGTAAGAGTAGTAAGAAATGATATGCATATGTGTACTCAAACCCTTGTGGCAAGGAATTATAATAACAATATCAAATAATGAATCTCAAAACATAGATATTATTATATTTCATAAATTAGAAACCCCTGCTGCCTAAGTAATACCCAGGACTTGGGGAAGTAAGTTCATTCTAAAGGTCTTCTTCAGTAGAGATTTCGGATAACTTGATCATATGAAATGTCTTGTGCAGGCTTAGTAATTATTATTATGATTATTATTATGAGTACCAGGAATGGGAAGCAGGCACTCAACCATTTGAGCCACATCCGCTCCCCATAGTAATCATTTCAATATTGCTCTGATGGTAGACATAAGTTTATAGAGATGTTTACAATGCGAATATAGCCACTAATAGGATGAGAGCTACAATAATTTCCAACTTAAGACAGGGAGGAAAAGAAGAACAGAAAGAACCTTACTTAAGTCAGCACAGGAAAAAAAGTTGGAAATGGGGGAAAAGGAAACAAAATTTACTCAATAATTAACTTAAAATATGAAAATATTTTGAAATATAATCACAATAAATATGACAGACTAAATTCCTTTATCCAAAGGCAATCCTATCAGATTGATTAAATAAGGAAATCCAGCAACATGCCATTTACATGTGATACAAGTGAAACCAACTGTCAAAGACAAGTTAAGAATAAAGAAATGAGCAAATTATGGAAATATAAGCAAAAAGAACATAGCATGGCACTATTAACATGAGATAGAGGGCAATTCAAGGCCAAAGACATGAAAAGAGACTACTCATATATAATGGTTGGTGCATACTTCCTATTTAGGTTGAACCATATAAAATTGTCATTTTGTAGGTCAAAAGTAGCAAAATATTGGCAATTTCAAAAAGGTTGACATGTACATATTAAAAGTCTTTAAAAAGTAAATCAAATACATCACTGCATTATAATTATAGCAAAACAAAGATTTTTCAGCATTGGGAAATGTTTAACATTACAAGAGAAAAATATAAAAAGAAACATAAGATATTAATAGATGCCAAAACACCTTTTCTAAAATTCATGAATCATTTCTACCAAAACCTCTAAGAAAAGCAGGACTATGAAAAGAAACACCAAGGTACAAAAAAAAAAAAAGCTAGTTATAAAACCAACAACTATTTCATCATATATCACCAAATGGATCAAATATATCATATTAAATATGTTAAAGGCAGTCCAAAGAAAATCAAAAGCAATATGGGGTTACCACTATCACCATACTTACTTAACTTGCCTTTAATAAAATAAAGGAGGGGAATTCAAAAAAATGAGAGAAATCGACATTTTTATTTTCATATAATATGATTAATTTTGGGTAAGAAAATCCAAAATAATCTTCTGAAAATTTTCTGAATTAATAAGAAAGATCAGCATTGAAGGTGAATAATTTTGCAAAACTCAATAACTTTTCTTTATATTTTTACTAGGCAGACATAAATATAGGGAGGAAAAATCACAATAATAACTGTTAACAACCAACTCAGTGAAGGGCTCATCAGAATAATCTGTTGATCAAACAAAGCCAAATTTTTATTGCTTATGGCAATAAGGGAGAGAACACTACCTCCATAGACTCATAGTAGCATCTCAGGAGGAAGAATTCAAGGGTGGGCTATGAATAAGGTTTGGAGGTTCTTATTTAAGGCAGGTCTTTCCTCATAATGTAGGGACCCTGATTAGAATTAAACAAGTTCATGATAATTTAGAATTGATGGACACAGCAAAATGAGGGTTTTGTAACAAGTCTTAAATAATAAAACCCAAATAAGCATTCTATTTTTCTGACCAGAAGGTTATTTATTCTGGTGAGGGCAAGTTGAGTAGACTTTTGTTTTTGTTTAAACGCATGAAATTTCTGGAAGTTCTTGAAACTAGCAATACAATTATTTGCAATGTCCTTTCCTATCATTTCCTGGAATAACAAAGTCCCATTATTGCAGATAATTAAATAATAAAGTCACCTTCTGGAGGGGAGTCATAGTTCCTAATTTTATTCATCCTTGGCTCTTAATGGTTTCATATCACATGACCAAAACTATAAAATCCCTAAGTCTAAATTTATTAAAATATGTACAATACATATAGAAAGGTATAAAGAAGTGATATTAAAGAGACTTAGATGGGGAAACAGAGTAATTAAAATGTGTTCCTTTCTAATTATTATATAAAATTAAGGCAATTGCAATAAAAATTCTTACAGAATTTGAGAGGGGGGAATTATAAAAACTGTTGTGAAATTTCATATCAATAAACATATTTGTAAAAATTGCTTAAAATGTTTTAAAAAAGAAAATTATGAGGACGAATTAACTATACAATATGGTAAAGTTTGTTATAATCTTTATTCAAAGTAGTCTGAAATTAACCCAAGAATAAATAACTAAACCAGTAAATAAACTAGAGAGTCCAGATATTGATTTAAGTGTAATTGGGAGCTTAATATATTATAAATGTGGCACTTAAATTGAGTGAGAAAAAGTTCTTTAGGTTGCTATACTGTACTTTCATAATAGGCATCCACCTCCAAAAAAGTTGAAAATTTTGGAAAATATTAGTGTAACCCTCAGGTGTATGTAAACTTTTCCTAGGCATGGAATCCAAACTGAAAGGGTAAAAATTATTTTTTACTAATTTTAAAATTTTTATATGAAAAATTTAACAATTATCAGAGTCAAAAGACAGAACACATTCAAGAAGGAAACAGTTTCAACACATATAAAAACAAAGAATTAACATTCATAATAAGGTGAGGAAAAAGACAGATCACCCAACAGAAAAATAAACACAAGATATGAGTAGGCATTACACAAAAGAAGAACAGCAAATGGCCAATAAACATGAAAAAAAAAAAGCTTATTCTAGCTAGTAATCAGAGAACTACAGTGAGATACCATTTAGTAAGCATCACATTTACAGAGCTTGGTGTGAGAAATAGGCACTCAGATTCTGTGGGTAACATTATAAATTGCTGCTTTTCAGAAAGTCTACTAAAATTAAAAAAAAAAAAAAAAAAAAAAACACATGCTTTGGACTAGCAATTATTTTTAGGATGTTTCACACAGATTTGTATCTGTATGTATGGGATTGCATTTATAGTAATTGTAATAGTTTTATTTATATTTTCTTCTAATTTATTACAACTTTCTTACCAGTTACGAAAATAGGGACAGGTAGACACGAGTGGTAAGAAATGACCACATTCTGGTCATTCATCCTATCGAATACTAAGAAGCTATAAAAGGATAACTTAGATTTACAGGTATTGATAGATAAATATTTTAGGGACTGATCAGGTGAAGTATCTTCTGAGAACATAGAGTATTCATTCTCTCTGAGAGACATTCTGGAAAACATTTTTTTTTCCCATAATGTTATATTTTAATGATGTTTTACATTCTCAGTATTGTTTCAGACCCACTTATTGTGTACCAGGGTGACTGCCTGTTTGGCCCACTGCTTGTCCTGCCTTTACACACAGTTCTCTTTGATCCCATGCTCTTGCTGTCTTCCACATGTAAAGCTTCCTTCTTTTCCTATGGAAATGCCATTTACTCTCAAAGACTGATTCAAAATTCATTCCTGCTCTAAGCCTTTGCAGGCTAAACCAGAATAAGTTTTCCTCCCTTTGGCAAGTAATTCTTTTGTTATTGCCTCATCTATGCTTTAGTTCTGTTTCCTAGTGGGTATTGCAAGTTATCAGTAATCAGGTTCCCTATGTTTTCTTTCTTTCTTTTGTGTCTCCTGAATCACATAGCACATACATAATGATCAATATGTATCTGTTTATCAACTGAATATGGTTTAAAATAGTTTGACAGAGTAATATAAAAACAGACTTAATATAAATTAATTTGCTAACTGATCTTTTCTGTTATTTTACAACATCTGTTGCAATATCACAAAACGTCTTCACCACAGAGTTTATAAATCGACAACTAACAAGGAGATGATGATGGACAATGCCCATCCCAAGGAACAGAGAGAGTCTGCAACTGCAAGCAAGATAGTTCCATCCTTCTGTCCCATGGGACCTAAGCCCCCTCTCAGTTAGAAGCAGAGTGGACATCACCATCCCAACATCCTCAAGGTTGGGGAATGAACAATGGACTAAAGTAGACTTGTTATTATTCTATTATAGACATTATTATTCTAGCAATGGAAGAATGTTTATCATTGATGTAAAGGCAGTGGCCACCAGAGGTTCTGAAGGGAGGGAGAGGGAATAATAGGTGTAACATAGGGGCATTTTGGGGACATTAGGATTGTTCTGCATGACATTGCATTGATGGACACAGGCCATTAATATTTTGTCATAACCTGCAAAATTGTGCAGGGCAGAGTATAAACTATAATGGAAACTATAGTCCATGGTTAGTAGCAATGCTTCAATATGTGTTCATCAATTGTAACAAATGGACTACTGTAATGAAAGATGTTAATGTGGGAAAGTATAGGAGAGGGAGGGAGGGGGTCATACGGGAATCCTTTATATTTTTTATGTAACATTTATGTAATTGAAAGCTTCTTTAAAAATTAAAAATAATTAAAGAAAGAAGCAACAGACTGTTCCTTATTTACACAACATAGTAAACAGTATCATAGTGAAATGAAATATTATGTATTGGAATCATACTTTCTGTCCCAGAAGTTGAAATTCAGACTGTCTAAAATCAGGTGTTTAGAGAGCTCCAAAACTGGCTCTTTCTTTGCACGTGTACTCAACAACAAATCATTGTGGTTGGATGGCAATAAAACCATATGCTAGTGCCAGTGCAGGAGCCTAAGAAATGCCTGGGAAGCAAAAAAATTAGGGAAACTGGCCAAGAAGGAAAGGCCAAATTGAGGGAACAATAGTAAAGTGGAAAGAAAAGTGAAGATGGTGCAAAATGGAAAAAGATAAAGCTTTATCTTAAAAAGAATTTATCTTTCTTCCACTGTGATATAAGAAAAGGAAGAGCAGTCACAACTGGGATTTGTCAGACATTCCAGGTCAAAGTACTGCTTTTCCCCCAGTAAATGGTAATTAAGTTTCTATTAAGATACTATGTAGAAAAGGATTCCTATACTTTAGGCATTTCTGGGAGTGCTAGAAGAGGGGAATTAGATTGATGGAACAATCTAATCAGTGATGTTCCATCAATATAATGACCTGGGGAATTCATATCAGAGCACATCCGACATACATGTTAGCTAACAGTTCTGAAAATCCTTCTAGATTTATTCATGTATTTGAGAACAGATGTTTTGTCTTCATAATTGTCTTTTCTTTTTAACATTGCAAAAACCCTGATATTTGGAATCAATTTACAGATTTCTCACAATGCTCTTTCACTTTCTATAATGTCCTATTTTGAAGTAAAAATGATCTTTTATGTGCATGTGTGGTACAGGAAAAAAATCCTCTTAGATTATAAAGCCAGGTATTCAGTATGATAAGAAAGAGAGTTGAGTAATACATTTTGTTTGAGGACACCCTGTTTTGCTTTGAAATCTTAGCAGAAAAAGAAAAATCAATTAGTAAAACTTATTTATAAAAGCAGAGTTAATCTCAAATTAAGTCTGCCTCTTATTCAAAGCCTAGTTTTCAATTTTTTCATCAATTTTCTTGGACCATTCTAACTTAGTTCTGCTTGTATTATTTTTAGAATCAGATTTCAAAATTGTGCCTTGCAACTTCAAGTTAAAGGGCTCAGTTCAAAAATTGTGGGTTGTAGGGAAGTGGATGTGGCTCAATCAATAGGGCTCCCATTTACCATATGGGAGGCCCCGGGTTCGCTTCCCGGGGCCTCCTGGTGAAGGCAAGCCAGCCCGCGCGGCTCGGTGAGCTGACGCAGTAGGACGACCCAACAAAGGGAGACAAGCAGACACAGAAAAACACACAGCAAATGGACACAGTGAGCACAAGCAGCAGAGGAGGAAAAGTAAATAAATAAATAAAATCTTTTAAAAAAATTAAAAAAAATTGTTGGTTGTATATAGTAATTTATAAAACAATTAAATAAAAATATTTTATAGCAGACACTAATACAAAAAATAGGAAAAGGATGTAGTAAAGCAATGTTAAATTTTACCTCAACGTGGAAAAATCCACATTAAACTGAAAATATGGTCAGGACAGGTCCATAGTTTTACTGGCTCCTAGTGAAGAGAAGCATTTATATAGTTACTAACACAAATCAGCATGTTATTAAAGTAAGAAACTTCCTAATAAAGTCTGTGATGTAACAATGTGAGCAGCATTACATTGCAATAAACAGGTTTTGTTCATTTTTCCACAGTATAAACCCCCTCCTTTCTTCAAAAGCATTTTGAATTAAAATTAAATTTTCTTCAAAAGCATTTTGAATTTAATTAAAGCATTTTAATTAAAACATGTTTGAAATTTTCTGTGAATTATTTTATATATGAAATTTTATGAATATATTTTCTATATTTTTTCTCCAAAATTGGAATCAGTTTGGTTAATTATTCCTCATTTTGCATTTTGCATAAGACAAAAATGTATTATAACCATCAACCAAATACTAAGGGCATTTTCAAGATTTTAATTCACCAAATGACCACTCCATCACATTTTAGTTAAGAATTTGTTCAAAGTTGAAATTGAATTGAATGGAACTTTTAGGGCTTTTTTTTTTTAAATAAATATCATTAATTTTCCTTAATACTTTTATTCTACTTATTCTTTCTTTTTATTGATGTATATATTTAATTTTACAAAAGTAGTTCCTAATGATACTAGAGAATTGGAAATTTACGTTAGTCCTAACCACTTTTAAATAATCAAAATCTAGAAATTCATGAAAACTTTTTATCTGGAATCAAGCAACTGCTTCCACCACTGTCTGATAATTGACCTCTATGTGAGAGAGATCAGAAATAAAAATCAATTGTCACCTAGTTTTATCCATAACATAAGGATAACTGCAAGTAGGACCCTCTTACAGATTCAGCCGAGGATTTTTCTCCCTCTATTTTCAATGACTGGGGATGAAATCTTCCTTCCTGAATGACATATGATCAACCTTTAAAAGTGATTAAGTGAGATGAGGCATTGGTTGAGGAGTTTAACTCATGTGTTTCAGAATCTAAAACTTGCTTCATTTTACTGATAAATTTCCTGGTCCTTTGGAAACTTTAGTTCTTTTCTCAGTGCTATAGACAAACCCATAACCAACCTTGGAGACATATTTAAGAGAAGATATTTTTCATATAATTTTTATACACATTTTCTCATATAAATTTTTCTCACTATGTACTAGATTGTGACCTCTGATAACTATTCCCTCAACCAAAGTCCAATAATTCATTCTAGTGAATAATTACACTGTTAAAAGAAACTTTACCAGGGGAAATATAAATGATCGTGCAAGAACTCTAATTCACCCAAAAGAACACAAATATTTGATGTTGTTCTTACAGTTCTTTACTTATTACTTCAGACAAATTCCTTACTGAAAAGAATTTGTTTATATTAACAAAGTGCTACATTTAGTATGCATCATTACCTCTACATAGAGTTTATTAAATATAATTATATTCAAGGAAGAGGATTGAAATAAATATTTCTTTTTTCATATTCTGATTGAAAAATCTGAGAAACGATTATAAGCAGTGTTCTAGAGACAGCAATCTTCAATGACAACTATTTAGTATTTTTATGAAAAGTTTAATAGAGGATATGTTAACGTGATTTTTTATTTTATCTTATCTTATTTTATTTTATTTTATTTTATTTTTAATTTGAAAGAGTGGGCTGTAGCCGAAATGGAAAAATCAGGATTGAAAAAAAAAAAATTATCCAGCCAAGGCAAACTTTTCATAGAAACAACCATTTTTATGGTGATCTAAATTACCTCCATTTTCCAAACTTAGGGAAATAAAACTTTACAAACATTTCTAGACCAGGAGAACACATCACATTTTGGTCGATGGTCTAGCTGCTTTGAATTATAGATTGACAATGAGAAGGGGCAAAGGTCTTGAGTTCAGCAAAGAGAGTGAAACTGCGCATATATAATGGTATAATTAGACAAGAAGTAGTCAAGAGAAAATCGGCAACTCAGTATGTCCAGGTAGATAGACAGGATTCAGAGATCAAAAGATGAAGCAATAAACTCTATGAGACAAGACCTCTGATTCTACTTCATGTGTTAAGTGGGCATCCCTGTGCCTGCAGGGAGCAATGATGGCCAGGAATTGATCAGAAGCCTACAGTTCACCCTTTCCACTCACTGAGGTAGGATAATGATGCTTTAATGCATTTAACAATCATTCTAAAATGATTTATTGAATGCTGACTATGTGTCTGGTACTCTGTGAGGTACTGTGCCTAGAATGGAGAGCAAAACACACTTGATTCCTGCCATCAAGATCTTATGATCTGAAGACAAAGACAAAACATAATAAAAAACACAAGTACACAAGCTAAGGCTGGGATAATGCAATAAAGCTGAGTTGCCTAGAAGCAGAGCTTGAGACTAGGATTCTTGTGCAAGTGACTCGTTGAAGGAGTGCTCTCAGGAAAACAGGGATGAGGACAGCAGGATAGGCAGATGCTCTAATTTGCTAGGCCCAATGAATGGGTTCAAACATGAAATGGGTTGGCTTAACAATGGGAATTTATTAGCTTACCGTTTTGAGGCTGAGGAAAATGTCCAAATCAAAGTATCATCAAGGTGATGCTTTCTTCTCAAAGACTGGTTACAGCAGTCCTTGACTTCTTTTTTTTTT
>JAQZBX010048658.1:0-20135 GCA_029593785.1 Cabassous unicinctus
TTTTTTTAACATTTCTTGCAAAGTAGGTCTATTGGTAACAAATTCCCTCAATTTTCATTTGTCCGAGTAAGTCTTTATTTCTCTTACATTTTGAAAGATAATTTTGCTGAATATACAATTCTTAGTAATATTTCATTCAACTTTTTAAAGATTCAACACCACTCTCTGTTTGCTTGCAATGTTTGAAGAGAAGTCTGATATAATTTTTAACCTTTACTTCTATGCATAATTTGATTTTTTTAATTTAGCTATTTTCAAGATTTTCTCTTTGTGTCTGATTTCCTTCAGTTATAATAAATTCCTAGATGTAGATTTTTTAATACATATTTATCCTTCTTGGTGTTCTTTCAGTTCCTTGGATGTGATTTGGTACCTATCAATAATTTTCAAAATTCTATTAATACTAATATTTCCTCTAGACATTTCTTTCTCCTCATCTTCCCCATTATGCATGTGCAAACCTTTAGTTATTGCCCCACAGTTCTTGGATATTCTGTTCCACCTTTAAGTCTTTCTCTCTGCTCTTTAATTTATGAAGATTCTGTTGACATATCTTCAAGCTCACTGGTACTTTCCTTGAGATGTCCAATCATCTGATATATCCATCAAAGGCATTTTTTATTTCTGTTACAATGTTTTTGATGTCTTGCATTTACTCTTGATTCTTTCTTAGTCTCCAGCTCTCTGCTTACTTTACCCCTCTGTATTTTTTCCTAACTTTTCATTATAGTAACATTTATACAACTCAAAATATTACATTTTTACCACTATCAAGTGCCCAATTCAGCTGTATTAATTACATTATTTATATAATCACTATAATCCATTACTCACACTTTTTTTTACCACCCAAAAACACTACATCGATTAAGCAATAACTCCTCGTTTCCTTCACAACTCAGCCACTGTTAATACGTAATCTGCGATTTTGCTTGTTCTAGGTATTTCACATAAATATATTTTTTTCTTTCAGGCTTATTTCACTCAAATTCATCCTTACAGTATTATAGCATGTATCAGGTCTTCATTCTTGAAGACATGGGGAAAGCAGAAATTCTTATCACATTCTTGACCTCAGGAAAGAGGCTTTCAGTCTTTCACTATTAAGTATAATGATAGCTGTGGGATTTTTGTATGTGTCTTTATCATGTTGAGGAAGTTCCCTCCTATCCTTATTTTACCAAGTGATTTAATCATGAAATTGCATTGGATTTTGACAAATTCCTTTTCTACATCAATTGATATGATAATGTACTATTTCTTCATATATTAATGTGGTGTCATACATTGATTTTTTTTCTTATGTTGAATCACCCTTCCATTCCTGGGACAAATCCCAGCTGGTCATGTTGTGTAAACCTATTAGTATTTATTAGATTGATTTTTCTAGAATTTGTTGATGATTTTTCATCTATATGATGAAGGAATTTTATACATACTTTACATATATATATTACATATAAGTATGTACATAATTTTCTGTGACATTTTTCTGTCTCAGGTAAATCCCAGATTAGGGGACCTAGACACGGTCTCTGAGTCAGAGTTCCACAAAGCCAGTTGGGGCTGAAGTACAAAGACCCCAGTATGTTAATTAAGGTGAACCAGTAATCAGGTTTCAGGGATCCTCATTTGCATGTGGATCATAGGACTACCATGCTGATCCTAAGGGGGGGATGGGCCCTGGACAAACAAACTTGTCCTTTGGCTCTCCTAAATTTCTTATTTATTTATTTTTTTTTACTTTGTTTCCTGATTTCAGGTTGTTGTTTGTTCAGTGGTCATCTATCCTTGATTGTTTTCCACCATTTGGTGGGAAGGTCTCATTGAATTCTGACAAATTCAACCCATTTTTTCACTGTTTCTCAGGGGCCAGTCAAGTATGTCTTACTTCACAGTCTTGCTCATGTCACCTTCTACCCATCAGTTTGAGCATGCTGTTCACTTTTTCTTCTAGAGCTGTTACCATACTAATCATAGTCACTTTAAATTACTGTTCTGGTATTTCCAACATCTGCGAAGTATGAGTGTGATTCTGATACTGTTAAGGTCTTTATACTGCTAAAATTTTATTTTTATTTTTATTTTTTTTTTGCCTTTTACCATGACTTGTGATTTGTTGTTGAATGCCAGGTGTGATGTATCAGTTAAATGTAACTAAAGTAAATTGACTTTTAGCATGAGGTGTTAGGTTCATGTGGCAACAAGTTAGGATTTGTTAATTGCTTCTTAAAGCTGTGAGTTTCAGTGGCTAAAATTCCTTCTATTGACCCTGTTTTTTCTCCTTGTTGTTGGGTTTCTTTAGGGATTGCTCTTTAAATTTTCTGAGCTTTGTACTTCTTAACCTTGTAACCCATTCTTATATGCAGTAATGCTCTTAATGTGGTGGTAAGATATGGGGAGGAGATGTTCTATAATCCTATGATAAGGTCTCACAAATGTTTATTAACATTCCCCCCCTCCCTCCAGGTGATATAGTGGGCTCATTGGGGACTGGAATTGGGTATCTCTCTTTCCCAAGGGAAGTTAGGATCTAGTAAATCCAGGTTGGTTAGACTCTGATAAAATAGGATTCATTAAGGGCAGGCATTTGTTAAGGAGAACAAACTGCTTTGGGAATATTTTAAATGGTTATTTTCCCCTTACTCCTGACAGAGGCACAAAGAAATTTTTCTGCTATCTACAGAGTGAGAAACTGTTTGGACTCCTGGAGCTAAAAATCAAGAAAGTGTCTGGGTCCCCTAAGGCTGGGTCTTTGGGTGTTTTTTTATTTCTCAAAGTAGTTCACACTCATTCTTCAGCAATTAGATCAAGTTTTAAATTGTAATTAAAGAGAAATTTAATATTTCCCTTTTAAGTACTATTATCTGTGCCTGGTTCCACAGGAGTTTCAACTCCTGCTAAAAATAACTTGGAACCAACAAAAGTACAGCAGAATTATTAAGGCAGAAACAGAGATAACATGAAATGAGAAACTTTCCATTATGTGCCTCACTCACTAGCAGTAAATTTGAGGATCAATAGCAAATGCAAATTCATTCCTCATAAACAGGGGATAAAGATAGAGATGTAAACTGAGCCCAATATCTGAGCATCATAGGAACCCTCAAATAAGGATGGCATATTCAGGTCATGAAGCATCTGTATCCTGTAGCCAGTTGCGGGTCCTTCTCTAAAAGTTATATATATATATATTGTCTTAACTGATTCTTAAGTGCATTCTAAATATTATAATGTAGTCTTAGTGTATTTTGAGGAGTTTCAGTATATATCTAATCAATATATGTAATTGGAAATTGGGAAGGAGTAAATTAAAAAAGTAATAAAAATATATGGTGTCGAGGCAAAGAGTGCAAAAGACATGCTCAGAGGCCTGGATGGGTCTGGATATAGAAGGTACAGTAAGTGAGTAACCATAGGGAAATCATTCCCAGGGATTTCAGAGGATAAATTAACTTCAAAATAAGTGCAGTGGAATTACTATGAAAAATGTGAGAATATATGAAGTCATCAAATCGTGGACACACCAACTCTAATTATAATAAGTCAAAATCAAGTTACACAATGACTAACAACAACAATGCATGTATGTAAATGAATAATATGGATATGTTCAAATGTAGTCATAAGTATATTGATGACAAAGTTTATCTACATTTATAAAATGTTGCACAGGTAGGTGAATTAGTGATTTATTTTGGAATATTCTAAGATATATTAGCTAAAAACAAGCAATTTTCATCTTTATTTCTCACCATAAATATGCAGACTGATCCCAGCATCCTTTTCAATTTGACTCAATGCAAAAAATGTACTTTATTTTTGAAGCAATGTTTCTCAAACACTTTTTTCATTGCCTCTTTTAAATCTTTGTTCCTCAAACTATAGATGATGGGATTCAGTAAGGGAATCACAATAGTGTAAAATATAGACACTATCATATCATGATCCAAAGCATAGTTGGAACTTGGCCTCACACACACGAAGAGGATTGTCCCATGAAAAATTGACACCCCATTTAGGTGAGAGACACAGGTGGAAGACTTTTTGCCTCCCTTCAGAAGAATGCATCTTCAGAATGGCCAAGAGAAGGAAACCATAGGAGAGGAAGACAATTAATATAGTGGTTATCTCAATAGAGCCTACATCATAGAAGAGTAGAAGCTGGCTGATATGAGTGTCAGAACAAGAAATAACAAGGAGTGCAGGTATGTCACAAAAAGCATGTCTTATTTCATTGGATGCACAGAAGGATAGACTCAAAGTGGACACTGTGTGTAATATAGCATGTAAAATGCCACCAACATAGGAAGCAATGATGAATGGCACATAGACTTGGGGTGACATGCTAACAGGATACAGCAGTGGGTTGTAAATAGCTACATAGCGATCATAAGCCATTGCAACCAAGAGAAAACATTCTGTGGTGTCAAAAGTAACAGCTAGAAACATCTGTGTTGCACATCCAAGAATTGAAATAGCTTTACTCTCTGCCAAGAAATTGACCAACATTTTGGGGGTAACAACTGAAGAATAGCAGGCATCCAAGAATGATAAGACACTCAGAAAATAGTACATGGGATTGTGGAACCGGGAATCCTCAATGACCAAAAAAACCAGTCCCAAATTTCCTATCAGAGTGAAAAGATAGATTGCTAGAAATAGGAAAAACAGGGAGACTTTCAGCTTAATGTTATCTGTGAAGCTGACCAATATAAACATGGTAAATTCAGTCACATTTTTCAACTGAATATTGTATGGCACCAAATCTGATGGTATCTCTGACATCTTGCTTTATATTTATAGGTCTGCAAGGCAATATCTGGGGAAATAAGTTTCCCCCAATTATATACAAATGTCTGGTTCTTAGACCAACATGTGATAACCTAGGCAGTTATAGCACAGACATTGATGAAGAAATTGGGCCCAAGTGGATGCCTTTTCCTGTACAAATAAAATGAAGACATGGTTTCATTCATTTGTTGCCTAAATTTGTCATGTTAAAAAGAAAACAAATTAATTTAATGGATTCATTTTCTGTTAAATATTCTACTACCTTTCCTTATATTACATCATTGTAAAATTAACAAAAAGCAATGAATAGCAAGATATTTTGTAATACGTTACAGTGGAATGTAGCACCTAAGTACCAGTTTGAACTTTCATATAATGTGCCTGAAGCACTTCTTCTTAATGATCATATTTATAAATGGGAGCAGCCCCATTTACCTCACAAGGTTGTGTTAAATTGAAATGAGAAAAACAGGGCGAAAATTATGTAATTTTAACTGCTCCCAGATGTTTCACACTGGGATAAATTAGACTTACATTTCAACTTGTCTCACAGGATAGCCTTTTCACACCAAACCATTTTTTGTGTTCTTTTCTGGCAATGATCCTGTTCAGTTAGGTCTTCTGGAATAGTTGTGAACAAGAGAACAAAAATTTCCTGGAAGTATATGAAACCTGTATGCCATAAAACAGTACAGTCTCTTTCTTTTACTTTTTTTTTTTTCAATTTTCTTTCTTGAAAACATTACACTAATTATGCATTTTTGCCTTTTCAATTATTGTAACATTGTAATTGTTTTGCACATGCTAACAATAAGTGTGCAAGATGTTTCTCTATGTATTTATTATTACAGCAAAATCCTTGGATGGATTTTCCAGACATATTTCTATCAAAAAGATGTATGGCCATAACTTTAAAATGTTTGTATTGCTAATGCAGTTTCTAAACTAACTATAAAATAATATCACCAAATAATCAGTAATAAATTTATTATAAAAGCTGTCATTATTGGTTTCCTACAATATAGTATTTTAATTTGGTATTTTTTCCATATGCCATCAGACTGTTTCTTTTATGGAGTATGAAGAAAGTAAAGTGCATGACCATAAAGAAATGTTTAAATGCAAAAATGTAAAAAGCAAAAACAAACACAATACATTAAAGAGGTACTTCCATGAGAACTGACTGCCTCAGTGATTGAAATACAATGCTGGATCCAACATCTTTAGGCATTAGATTTCAGTACAGTGGCATTTGTTTTGCCTTCATTATGATATAGACTGAAGTGCTTCATCTATTCTTAATTGGCAAGTGTGTTTTCCAGGGTTTAACAGATCGAAATATTTGCCATGCTTTGGGCTGGACTGCATTCAGTTACAAATGATTTATATTCGTGATATGAAAGAAAATACAGTTTTGTCATAGTGAGATTACTTATATTAAGAAGAACATGAGGAAATCAGCTGAAAACTAAAGCTGGAAAGAGAAAAAAGCCACTTGCCATTATTCGCCAAGAAAGATAATCACAGATCCCATGTGGAATATAAGTAAAAAGTATAAATAGCAACATAAATATGTGGCCAGAGAACAAAAAAATGCTCATTTAATCTTTAAAGAATTCAAGTGCAATATATTTATACAGAAATTTCTGATTCCTGTGCAAATCCTGACACATTACCTATTACTTACCCAGAAAGGACACACACATACACTTGTGCACACATAAAAATATAGTAATTTCCAATGTACTTTGAATAGCTATATTAATAAAAACATATAAATCATTTAATAATATAAATATGTATCAATACATTGTGCATCATAAATATATATTTCTATTAACAATAATCCTCATTTGCTCTTTCAACTCCACATTCATATCTCTTCTCTTTCTCTCTCTCTCTCTATCCCATAATTCTATAGTTAAAAGAAATAAAAATATTCAAGTAAGTTTTGAAAAACATACTACTTGGTAGGCTAAGAAAGGATTCCACTCCACTGTATACTTGGGTAACATATATAGGAGAAATTTCAGGTATATTACAGTTCAAAACTTCACTTCTCTGCCATCTGTGAGACAAGACAACAATTATGAAAGTGTGAGAACATTGTATTTGGTCTCTAAGGCCCTTTATTGGAATCTTCAGTTTAAGACCTAGCGATAGTATGCACTTTTAAAAGTAGTTTTAATGATCCAAATAAAAGAATAATAAAAATGTCCACAATTTTCAGGCCTAACTTGCTCAGCTACATGAATACTGTATGACAGCAGAGCACCTATTTATGAGCTGCATTAAATTATTTTGCATTTAATTAAATTTTTGATTCTATGCTCAGCATGCATACAATTGAAACAGGACATCCAAATTCTATTTATGTGAAACACAATAGTTATAAAATCAACATTTATCATCACAAATTGAGCAATGAGTGTGTTCTATACCATACACTAAATATTTCTTCTTTTAATTTTGTGTGTGATTTTTATATGACACTAACAATAAATACAATCATTGAGAGTAAGCCCAATGTATCTAATTATTCTGTCTTTAACGTGCAATAAAAATCTATCCATTTCACTCCATTCTGCCTTTGCAATGTCAGTAAAGAGTGTGTTTTCCTTTAATGTTCCAGATAACCTTGCTGATATAACTTCCTGCCAAGTGTTGATGTCTCTAATTCTGTCTATAGATTCAAAAGATGGTTTATGAATGAAGGTATATTTTATATCAAATGATGCTTCATTAGGGAAATTATCTACTTCACAACAAAAGAACTGGAGACATAATAGAAAAATTTGAGATTTAGCTATTTCATTAAGCTGATCTTCAAACACGCATTTATGTTAAGTACTATTTGAAGAATTTCGACAAGTTGTGCTTATGTGTAGCTGATTTTACTTTAAGAGTTAATAAAGGTTAAAAGGAAAAATATAGAGAGTTTGAATTTACAAAAAAAAATCATTTTGGAAGTCTCATCATATAGTCTGAAAACATAAAGTAACAGACATCCATAAGATCATTTAACCAACATTAAACTTTAGCAGATGGAAGACTATGATAGTAGCTACCACATAATTTGAAGTGGCTACTAAGGGTTGGGAATTTTGTGTACACTATCCTGTGTAATCTGCATAGCAACCTGCAATTTAAAAATAGTAGTATCCTCGTATAGAAGAGAACACTCACACCAGTTAGAAATACAACATGACAAAGCTCACACAGGTAGTTATTAAAAGAGGCTGAATTCAAGCCCAGATTTCTCTAAATCCACACTCTTATTTCCACTCTAGCATATAGAATTACCACTGTGACATGTAAAAAGTCTGGAATGATTGCATAGAATTTTTTTTAAAAAAACAAGCTCACTAATTTTATTCATTTTTAAAGAAATCAAACTTTAAAAAAATGAACAAACTAAAATAGTTTCTAGATTAATTAGCATATATATGCATATATATCTCAAAGTAGCATACATTCATTGGCTTGTTATAAGCTAATTTTCTCTCCAATTAATAGAGTGCTTTATTTCTACTACCCCTATTCTATTATCGTCCATCTAGAAAATTAAAATAAATTTCTCATTGTAGCTCTATTTATCTAAATATAGTGGAAGTCCTTCCTATTTTCTCTATTATGTTCCCTGGAAGGTATGCAGTTCAAACTTTAATACAAAACTTAGTTAACTAGAATCAACGAAATCAAATTTAAATATTAAAGCATGAAATATTAACATATTAAGGCAGGTAGTTTGAGATTCAAGATTATGCTTCTGAAATATTTTGTAAGTGATTTAAAAAAAAATTTCCCTTACTTATGGAACTGAACTGCTATCTCAAAGTGTTTTCTTACTGTTATGCTTTGGACTTTTTTATTAGCTTCCTAAGTTATTCACGAATTCTGTAGGGATTCCCAAAGGAGGACACAAACTGTCTTTTCTGTCTTCTGGGACATAAAAACACAAGTTAATTTATATTTTGGTAGAAAACATGTGAATGGTTCTGGAACATACTATATGATAAAAAAATAAATACATGAATGAACTGTGATTTCTGTTAAAAAATGATCTACCACTGGAAAAAACACATGACATAGGATTGGAAAAGAAATCTATTAATACAGGGCATATTCCTAGCTCTGATATTAGTGAGCTAAGTGTCAATGGGTTAGTAACAAACATTCTCTGAAATCTAGTTTCCTCTTCTTGCGAATATAACTTGCTTATTTTTTTCAACATCCAGTAAAAATGTATATATTGAAATAATATGAAAATGTATTATATGACAGATTTATAATTTTTAATAGAAATTAGTTTATTTCACATTTAAAAATTGTAAGTGCTACACTTTTAATGGAATGAGAGATAAATTTAAACAATGAGATTTCCAGAGAGGACATAAGATATGAATAAACAAAATTATACTGTACTCTCAGAGGAAGGAAATATTAAGAGTAGAGACAAGGCAGTATATAGATAACTGCAATATTTTAGAAGATAAAATAGTAGAATATTAGAGATCTGGAAGAACTAAAGTTCAAACTTTTTGAGTAATATAAGGTCCTTTTGTGTCTTGGGGAGCTCATATTCTCATACCCAAGCATTTTAAGTTGATAGATAGGGAATTCTTGTCATCCAATCTGAATGTAAAAAAGAAAGAGAGAGAGAAAATGATACTGGTAGGCAGACTCCTTGGAAAAAGTCAATCCATTAATTAAATGCAATCTCAAATTTTTCTTTAGATTCAATGCAACCCCAGTGAAAATTAAGCAAGAGTTTTGATAGAAATTGTAAAGCTGATTCTAAAATTAATAAGATAAAGCAAAGGAACTAAAATACAGACAACAACTTAGAATATGAATAAAGTTGAAAGACATTTTCTAATTTCAGAACTTATAATAAAGTTAAAACGATCAAGAGAATTGATTGGTGAAAACATAAACACATAATTCAAAAGAACAGACTAGAGAGTACAAAAATAGATTCACAAATATATAGACAATTGATTTTCAACAAAAATGTCAAGGAAACTCCGTGGGGGACTAAGAGTCTTTTGAAAACATTGGGGCTGAAAAAAATTATATAGCCTTTTGTTACAATTAATTTTGCAATTGATGAACACATTTATCTGTCATTGCAATGTCATTCAAGACAATTCCAAGTACTCAAAATGCCCTCAGGCTACACCTCTTTTTCCCTCTCCCTGCCTTCAGCACCTCCAGTGGCTACTGTTTCCACATCCATGATATAATTTCTTCCCTTGCTAGAACCACAATAAGTCTATAGTAGAATACCAGTAAGTCCACTCTAGTCCATATTTTATTCCCTAATCCTGAGGATTCTGGGATGGTGATGCCCACTCCACCTCTAACTGAGAGGGAGCTTCAATCTCATATGGCTGATGGATGGGACTCTCTTGCTGGCAGTTGTAGACTTTCTTGGTTCCTTAGTGTGGAGGTTGTCCATCTTTACCTCTTGTTAGTTGTCATAGATGAGTCCAATGAACTGGAGAGTAGGTGTGGCAACTCTGCTGAGGTTCAGGGCCCGGCTGTCATATAGACAGCCCAGAGATTCAAGTTTCTTGGACATACAGCTACCCACGCCAGCACCAAATATAGGTCCAAATAAAAGGGCCGGAAGAGGCATGTGGAGAGAAAATAAAGAGCAAAATGAATGAACCATAAGAGAAAAGATTAACATATTGTACTTCATCACAATTAAAATCTTATACTTTGTGAAGAGCACTGTGATGAGAATGAAAAAACAAGTCATAGCCTCAGAAAAAATACTTTCTGAACAGCTCTTTAATAAAGAACATGTATCCAGAATCCATAAAGAACATTCAATTTTCAATAAAATTGAGGCAAAAAAGCAATAAAATATCTGCAAATGTTTGAATAGACATTTCACCAAAGAAGATGCACAAGTGACAATTAAGTCCATGTAAAGATGCTCAACGTCATTTGTCTAGAGAAATACAGTTTAAATCCACTATGTGAACTCCATTATTTGAAACTTTCCTTCCAGGGTTACTGTTCTATTCAAGTGACAGTCTTTTATCTAATGTAATAGTGAAACATTACGATCTTTCCTTTTGGAGTTGACTCCAAAAGCAGGAAACCAAGTCAACCTTTTATATTTTACCTTCTAGACACTCCATGGATTTTAGTTTGGCAGGGAAAAAATTGTAAAAGATGAAAATGAAATCACAAACTGTTATTTGTTTTTGATAAATGTTATGATTGAATGTACAGAAAAAATGTATTGATAAGTTATTAGAATTAATGAGTTTAATAAATTTGCTGGATATAAATTAAATTTGGAAAAAAAACTTTAGTTTTGTATTACAGAAATAAACAATCAGAAAATAAAATTGAAGGAGAGATAACAACGAAAATATTTTTGTAAAGAGAAATGCAACATATTAATAAATCTAATAAAATAAATTTAAGGCCTCTCTAATGATGAGTATAAAAGTCACAAAAGTTACTCAAAGAAGATAAATAAATGGGGATATAGACACAATATATCCATGCAATGGAAATTTTTTTATTGTAACAATGTTCAATATCCTAAATTCATCTACATTTCAATAAAGTCCAACTATGAAATCCTTCCTTCCTCCTTTTATTTCTTCCTTGCTCCTTTCTTTCTTTCCCTTCTTCCTTCTTTTGAAAATTCAGAAACTGTAGAATTTATTTAGAAAGGTAAAACATAAAAATTAGCAAAGAAAATCATAAAGAGAACAAATTTACATAAATTACCATACCAGATATCAAAACTAAATATAAAACACAATAATTAACAAAATAAGTTATTGTTGTAAGGATAGACTGACTGACCAATGGAACAGCATAGTGAGTCCCCACACAGGTCTATGCATCGTCGGTCCCCTCACTTATCGTGGGAGCATCACTGTTCTCCATAAGAGAAAGGGTGATGCTATCAGTAAATGGTATTAGGACACCTACCTCATACCTTATACAGAATTAATTCCAGATGGATTCAAGATATAAATGAAAAATGCAAACATAACTATAAAAGGGAAGCATAGAGAAAAATCCTTGTGATATGTATGTTTTTTTAATTTTTATAGATTATTTATTATTGTAGGGAAGGACATTAAAATTTATCCCAAATTTGAAAATAGGCAAAAAATGACTGCATTATCTTTGGACATCATCTTTTTTATTTTTCATTTTTTTATTTTATAAAAGTTACTTAGATTACATAAATGTTACACAAAAAAATATAGGGATTCCCCTATGCCCCACTCCCCACACCTCCCACAACATGCCACATGAATATCCTTCATTAGTGTAACACATTCATTGCAATTGATAAACATATCCTGTGGCTTTGCCATTAAGCATGGACCATAGTTCATACTGTAGTCTACACTCTCTCCCACACAGGTGTGCATGTTATGTGATGATATAAAATGGCCTATATCTGTCATTGCAATGTCACTCAGGATGATTCCCAAGTCCTGAAAAAGCCTCTGTATTGCAACTGTTTTTCCCTCTCCCTGCCCCCAGATCCTCCAGTAGCCACTGGCACCACATCAATGTTGTAATTTCTTCCATTGCTAGAATCACAATATGTCTATAGTAGAATACCAGTAAGTCCACTCTAGTCCATATCTCTTCCCCCAATCCTGAGGATTCTGGCATGGTGATGGCCACTCCACCTCCAATTGAGAGGGGGCTTATATCCCATGGGGAAGATGGATAGGACTTTCCTGCCTGCAGCTGCAGACTCCCTCCATTCCCTGGGATGGCCGTTGTCCATCATCATCTCCCTGCCAGTTTTCCTGGGTGAGTCCAATGAGCTGTAGAGTAGGTGTTGCAGCTCCACTGAGGTTCCAGGCCCAGCTGGCACATGGACAGACCAAAGACTTGAGTCTCTGGACATACACCTACAAACTCCAGCACCAACTATAGGTTAAATAGAAGGAGCAGATGAGCCATGTGCAGGGAAGACATAATTGAGCCCAACTCTGTAACTCTCAGGAACACAAACTCCAAAGTAGGGCCCACTGGCAAGGTATCAAACTCGAGAGATATCCACCCTGACCATAGGACCTTGGTGTCTTCAGAGCCCTCAGGAGTCTCACTATTTGGGGAGTCATCCACTTTGGAAGTCTATGAAATCCTGCTGGGATGTGCATAAGTGTTACCTCTGGGATGACCTCCTGACTCACTTTGAAGTCTCTAAGCCATAAAAACTCATTTGTCTTTACCTTTTCCCCCTTTTCCAGTTGCATTGTTGATTTGTGCTTGGTAGCAATCCCTCAGTACCAGGGAGGCTCATCCCTAAGAGTCATGTCTCATGCTGGGGGGAAGGTAATGCATTCATATGTTGAGTTTGGCTTAGAGAGAGGCCACATTTGTGAAACAAGGAGGCTCTCAGGTGGCAACCCTAGGCACCCCATAACAATAAGCTAACTTTCAATTTCAAGAGCAAGGACTCATAAGTCTAATCATCAATATCAAGGGCCCATCATTGGATCATCCTTTTTTGCCAGTCACTGCACCTACACTTGGCGGATGGTTCCTGCTCCCTTAGAGAATGAGGCAGAACTCTCCAGGATAGGAATGCAGTATTCTCTTCTTTGTTGTGTGTCTCCACCCACTATAACAATGTCCCATGAACATTTGAACATTTTTATATACCTTATATGTGTGCTCAGGTGAACTTACTCCCATGCATCCCCTGTCCCTGACACCCTATACCAATGATCCTCCCCTGCCCCAGTTGTAACCCTTCTGTGATCCAAAGCTTCTTCAAAGATGGGCTATTACAGTAGCTGAATGTAATTAATAGGACAATGAAATAATAATGATAAGTTTAAATATAAGAGATAACATACATAAAAATAAAAAAATGAAAATAAAATAAAAGTGAAAGACTGGGATATTAAAAAATTTAAAATATTAAAAAAATTTTTTTTGACATTTTGCCTTTCATCACTGCAATATCTGATGTCCTATCTGTACCGTGGGACCTTCCCCTTCTCATTCCACAATTTCTCAATATTTTTCATTTTGTTTTCAAAGAAGTTTTAGGTCATAGCAAAGTCACACACAGAATACAGGAGACTATCATATACCCAACATCCTCCTCTTTTCCTCCTCCCCATATTAATACCTTTTTATATGTGGATGTTACTTTTGTTATAACTGATATACAAATAGTGAAACATAGCTACTAAACATGGTCAATGATTTACACTATGGTTTACATTTTAGACCGTACACTTTTATAAATGTTGATTATATTTACCATGTTCTGTGTCCTTCACTGTAAGATCATGCAGAACAATTCCACTGACCACTAAATACCCCCTGTTGATCGATTCTATTCCTTGCTCCCCATCCCCTTGGGGCTCACAGTGACCCTCTGGCTTGACTCGTTGGATGACAAGATTCCTAGTTACATGCAACAAGACTAAAGTCTTCACACACTGACTTGTCCTTCCTTATTAGGAACTGCCCTTGCTCTCAAGACACTCCTCCTTCCTGTCTATTTGTGACCAAATCAGTCTTCCTAAGGATGGGATTCTAACTCCTTCCCACTCATTAAGTGGGTCTCCACCCACTGACACAACACATTATCACAGAATGATCATGCACACACTCCCTAGAAGCCTGCTCCAGGTGCACCCAGTCTTGAATGCGCCCCCATCCAACACCCTAAACCAGTAATCCTTCCTTATCATATTGCCATGAAGAGCATTCCCAAACCCACAAATATCCAGTGTTCACCTGGTCCCCCAAGTACCCAAGACCTTCCAAACCCACCCTTCCCAATCTACCCACATCTCAACACTGCACTACCCAACCCAATAATATCACCACCCTCCTGTCATATCCCTTCAATATGCAACTACACTTTTTCACCTTACCATAGATTATGCACATATGGGTGATGGCTCACAATCTTCTCCTCTCTATTTCTTGTAAACCTATCTCCCAGACAACAGCTCTCTGAGATGGCTCAATTTCCTTAATTCCTGTCAGTGAGGTCATGTACTGTTGAATCTTCAGTGCCTGACTTGCTTCACTCAACATAAGGTCCTCAAGATTCATTCATGATATCCCATGTGTTAGCACTTTATTCCTTCTTACAGCTGTGTAATATTCCATTGTATGTATGTACCACATTTTGTTTATCCATTCATCTATTGATGGGCACACGAGTTGATTCCAAGTTTTGGCAATAGTGAATAAATGCCGCTGTGAACATCGGTGTGCATATATCTGCTCATGTCTTTGCTTTCAGTTTTTCTGGGTATATATCCAGCAGTGGAATTGCTGGATCATATGGAAATTCTATAGTTAGTTTTTTGAGTAACCGCAAAACTGTCCTCCACCATGGTTGTGCCATTCTACATTCCCACGAGCAGTGGATGAGGATTCTCATTCCTCCACATCCTCTCAAACACTAACAGTCTGCTGTTTTTTTAATAGCTGCCATTCTAATGGGAGTAAGATGGTATCTCATTGTACTTTTGATTTGCATATCCCTAATAGTTAGTGACGTTGAGCATCTTTTCACGTGCTTTTTAGCCATTTGTATTTCTTCCTTGGTGAAATATCTTTTTCAGGTTGCTTGCCCATTTTTTAATTTGGCTGTTCGTGTTTTTGTTTTTGAGGTGTAGGGTTTCTTTATATATGCAGGATATTACACTCCTATCAGATACAAGGTTACCAAATATTTTCTCCCATTGGGTAGGCTGCCTTTTTACTTTCTTGATAATGTCCTTTGATGTGCAAAAGTTTTTAATTTTGATGAGATCGCATTTATCTATTTTTTTTTTTTACTGCTTGTGCTTTGGGTATGAAGTTCATGAAACCATTTCTTATTACAAGGTCCTATAGATGCTTCCCTGCATTATCTTCCAAGGTCTTTATGGTCTTGGTTCTTATATTTAGATCTTGGATCCATCTTGAGTTAATTTTTGTATAAGGTGTGAGACAGTATTCCTTTCTCATTAGTTTGGATATGGATATCAAGTTCTGCAAGCACCATTAGTTCAAGAGGCCATTCTCTCCCAACTGATTGGGCTTGGTCTCCTGGTCAAATATCAGATGACTCTATATGTGAGGCCTCTGTATCAGAACTCTCAATTCAGTTCCATTGGTCAGTATGTCTATCCTTGTGCCAATACCATGCAGTTTTGACCACTGTAGCTTTGTAGTATGTTTAAAGTCTGAAAGTGGGATGCATACAATTTCATTTTTCTTTTTCAATATATCCTTGGCGATTTGGGGCCTCTTAACCTTCCAAACAAATTTTCTAGTTAGTTTTTCCAATTCATTAAAAAATGCTGTGTTGATTTTCTGGGGGATTGCATTTAATTTGTAGATAAGTTTGGGTAGGATAGATATCTTAATGATGTTTAGTCTTCCTCTCCATCAACAGGGAATATTCTTCCATTTATTTAAATCTTCTTTGATTTCCTTTAACAGGGTTGTATAATTGTCTGTATAAAACTCCTTTACATCTTTAGTTACATTTATTCCTTGGTATTTGATTATTTTAGTTACTATTGTGTTGGTATGTTTTTCTTGATTTCCTCCTCAGAATACTCATTATTGGTGTACAGAAATGCTACTGATTTTTAAGCACTGATCTTATAACCTGTGATTTTACAGAACTCATTTAAAAGTTCTACAAGCTTTGCTGTAGTTTTTTCAGCACTTTCTGTGTATAGGATAATGCCGTCAGCAAATAGTGAAATTTTTACTTCTTCTTTTCCAATTTGCATGCATTTTATATCTTTTTCTTGTCTCAGTGCTCAAGCAAGTTCTTCTAAGACAATGTTAAATAGGAGCAGTGATAGTGGACATCCTTATCTTGCTCCTGATCTTAGAGGGAAAGGTTTTCGGATTTCACCATCTTAGATGATGTTAGCTGTGTGTTTTTCATAAATACCCTTTATCATGTTCAGAAAGTTTTCTTCTATTCCTATCTTTTGCAGTGTTTTTATCAGGAAAAGGTACTGTATTTTTTTTAATCCTTTCTCTGCATCTGTAGAGATGATCATGTGTTTTTTTCTTTCAATCTCTTTATGTGGTGTATTACATTGATTGATTTTCTCTTGTTGAAACATCCTTGCATACCTGGAATGAAACCCACTTGGTCATGGTGTATAATTCATTTGTTATGCTTCTGAATGCGATTAGCCAGTATATTGTAGCAGAATTTAGCCAAACAAAGATGCCTTTTTTGTGATATCTTTGTTTGGCTTTTGTACGAGGGTAATTTTGGCATCATAGAATGACTTAGGCAATGTTTCTTCTACTTCTATTTTTTGGAAGTGCTTAACCAGGATTGGTGTTAATTCTTTCTGGAATGTTTGATAGAATTCAACTGTGAAGCCATCTGGTCCTGGGCTCTTCTTATGTGGGATATTTTTGATGACTGAGTCTATGTCTTTACTTGTAATTGGACTGTTGAGTTCATCAATTTCTTCTTTCATCAATATAGGCTGCTTGTGAGTTTCTAGGAATTTGTCCATTTCCTCTAAATTATCATTCTTGCTAGCATATACTTTTTCAAAGTATCCTCTTATGATACTTTTTATTTCTGTGGGGTCATTGGTTATATTTCCTATCTCATTTCTAATTTTGTAAATTTGCATCTGTTCTCTTTTCTTCTTTGTTAGTTTCCTAAGGGTTTGTCAATTTTATTTGTCTTCTTGAAGAACCCGCTTTTGGTTTTATTTTTTCTAGTGATTTCTTATTTTCTATTTCATTTAGTTCTGCTCTAATCTTTCTAACTTCCTTTTTTCTACTTCCTTTGGGGTTAGTTTTCTTGTGTTTTTTCAATTCCTCCAGGTGTGCATTTAGGTCTTCAATTTTAGTTTTGTTTTTTTTTTTTCTTTTTTGATAAATCCATTTATGGCTATGAATTTCCCTCTCAGTACAGCTTTTTTTCCATCCCAAAGGTTTTTATATGTTTTTTTTTTGTCACTTTCATTTCTTTCAAGGTAGTTACTGATTTCTTTTGAGATTTACTCTGACCCACTGTTTGTCTAAGAGTGTGTTTTTTAACTTCCATATCTTTGTTCCTAATCTGATTCTCTGGCCTTTACTGATATCTAATTTCATTCCATTATGGCCAGAGAAATTACTTGGTATAGTCTTAATTTTTCTGAATTCATTGAGAGTTGTTCTGTGGCCTAGCATGTGGTCTGTCTTGGAGTGTGATCCATGTGTACTCATGAAGAATGTATAACCGCTGTATTTGGGTGTAGCATTCTGTATATATCTATTAGATGCAGAGCCTCTAATGTATTATTCAGAGTCTTTGTTTCCATATTGATGCTCTGTCGAGATAATGGCATATTATTGTTCCCAACTATAATTGTAGAGGCATTTATTTATCCACTTAGTCTTTCCAGTGTTTTCCTCGTGTATATTGAGACATCCTGATTAGGTGCATAAATGTTTATGATTGTTCTTTCTTCTTGAAAGATTACCCCATTTATTAATATATATTGCCTGTCTTTGTCTCTTAAACTAGTTTTGTATTTAGTCTATTTTGTCTGATATTAGAATAGCTACTCCCACCCTTTTTGGGGTATTGTTTGCTTGTAAAATTGTTTTCCAGCCATTCACTTTCAGCTTCCTTGTATCCCTGGGTCAGAGGTGGGTTTCTTGTAGACAAAATATAGATGGGTCATATTTCTTTATCTATTCTGTCAGTTTGTGTCTCTTGAAATGGTGAGTTTAATCCGTTAACATTCAGTGTTATTACTCTCAAGGGATTTTTTACATCAGCCATATTTTGTTTGTGTTTATGTATGTCATATGTTGTTTTTATTTTATTTTTTGTCTTTGTAGTTGTTCTTACACAGTCTTCCAACTCTCTTTCTCCTGCTTTTTCCTTTCAACCTGCAGAACTTCCTTTAGTATTTCTTGAAGTGCAGTTTTCTAATTGGCATACTCTCTTAATTTCTCTTTATCTGTGAATATTTTGAACTCTCTGTCATTTTTGAATGCCAGCTTTGTTGGATAGAGAATTTTTGGCTGGAATTTTTTTTTTCTTTTAATACCTTGACTTCTTTAATACCTTTTAATGCCTTCTTTCCTCCATGGTTTCAGATGAGAAATCAGAACTTAATCTTATTGAACTTCCCTTGTATTTGATGGTTCCCTTTTCTCTTGCTGCTTTGAGTATATCTTCTTTGTCTTGAGCATTGGGCATTTTGACAGGTATATGTCTTGGTGCAGGCCTGTTGTGATTTATACTGTTTGGGGTGCGCTGTGCTTCCTGGACACTTATATCCATCTCCTTCAAGTAGGGTTGGGAAATTTTCAGCCATTATTTCCTTTAGCACTCCTTCTGTTCCCTTTCCCTTCTCTTCTCCTTTTAAGATGCCTATAATGCATATGTTTGTGTATTTTTGTTGTTGTTTAAATCCCTAAGTCCTTGTGGGAGTTTTTCTGTCTTTTTATCTATCTATTCTACTATCTGTTTGACTTCAGATGTACTGTCTTCCACATAACTAATTCTCTCTTCTACCTGTTCAAATCTGCTGTTATGTGATTCCAGTGTCTTTTTAATTTCTTGGATTGTGCCATTCATCACCATCATATCCTTATCTTTTTATGTATGTTTACAATTTCTTCAGTATCTTCTCCCAGTGTCTTCTTAATATCCTTAATCTCTTCCTTCACTTCATTAAGTGGGTCCATGATATTTGTTTGGATGGCTTTGCTTAGTTGTTCAATGTTCTGCATATATTCCTGGTTTTTAGTTGGTTCATTGGACTGGTTCATGTCTTCCTGTTTCTAAGTATGGTTTGTAATTTTTTGTTGCCCTCTGGTAATCTTTTTATCTTGATGGGTCTATTTAGTTCATTAACTTCTCCTTCTCCTCTAGAATTTTATTTAGCTGCTGGTTTTGTATGTGTGTTGTTTTCTCTTTGACACTTTGTTTTTCCTGTTCTATTTCCTTGATGTTTTCTATGTTCCAGTTTTATCTTGAGCAATCTATCTCCCTGTCCAGCACCCTCCAAATCAATGCCCCAAAGGCTTCTGCTCTTTGGGATTCCAGAACAGCTCACTTGGGCAAGATCCTGTCCCCCTTCAGCTGTCTCTTGTGGGAGAGATGGTGAGCACCCACTTAAAATGATGCCATCTTGCCTAGCCTATATATAGTTTTTAAAACAGGAAGCAGAAAACACTAATCATATAAAATTTTAAAAAACATTACTTGGACTATTTTAAGAAATTCTTTTCAGCAAAATTGACAGTATAAAAGAGCAACCTTCAAAAAGAGAGTGGATATTTATATCAGACATATATATATATATATATATATACACACACAC
>JAQZBX010048659.1:0-20134 GCA_029593785.1 Cabassous unicinctus
CTTAAGACAAAGACAGAACACTGAAAGCAGCAAGAGAAAAGAGAACCATGACATACAAGAGAAACTCAATAATATTAAGTGCTGATTTCTCATCTGAAACCATGGAGGCAAGAAGGCAGTGGTATGACATAGTTAAGATGATAAAAGAAAAAATTTCCAGCCAAGAAATCTTTATCCATCAAAGCTTGCATTTGAAAATGAGGGTGAGTCCAAAATATTCACAGATAAACAGAAATTAAGAGAATATGTCAATAAGAAAACTTCACTTCAAGAAATAAAGGGAATTATGCAGATCAAAAAGAAAAAACAGGACAGAGTTGGAGAAGAGTGTAAGAACAACTAAAAAGACATAAAGAGGAATATAAAAACATGTGACATACATAAACTCAAAGAAAATATGGCTAATGTAACTAATTCCTTGGCAGCAATAACATTGAATGTTAATGGATTAAACTCATCAGTCAAGAGACACAGATTGGCAGAATGGATAAGGAAATATGATCAATCTATATGCTGTCTACAAGAAACCCACCTTAGAGCCAGGGATGCAAGGAAGCTGAAAATGAACGGCTGGAAAACAATTAATTAAACAATAACCAAAAAAGGGAAGGAGTAGCTATACTAATATCAGACAAAATAGACTTTAAATGAAAAAGTATTCTAAGAGACAAAGACTGACACTATTTCTTAATACAAGGGGTAATCTTTCAAGAAGAAAGAACAGCTGTAAACATTTATGCACTCAGTCAGGGTTCCTCAAAATAAATGAGGCAAACACTGGAAAAACTAAGTAGAGAAATAGATGCCTCTACACTTATAGTGGGGGACTTTAATGCACCATTATCACAAACAGACAGAATATCTTTATGGAGAATCAATAAAGAAACAAAGACTTTGAAGAATACGTCAGAGGATCTGGATTTAATAGACATATACAGAACACTACAGCCAAATAAAGAGGGATATACATTATTCTTGGTTCATATGGATCATCTCCAAGATAGACCACATGTTTTGACACAGAACAACACTCAATAAATTCACAGACATTGAAATTATGCAAAGTATTTTCTCTGACCACAATGGAATGATGCTGGAAATCAGCAAAAGTCAGAGAAGCAGATTAGACACAAAGATATGGAAATTAAACTATACGCTCTTAGAAAAACTATGAATCATGGAGGAAATCTCACAAGAAATCAGTAACTACCATGAAATGAATGAAAATGATAACACAACATATCAAAACCTATTGGATGCAGCCAAAGCTGTACTGAGAGGGAAATTCATAGACATAAATACATATATCAAAAAAAGAAGAAAGACCTAAAATTGTAGACCTAACTGCACATCTGGAGGAACTGGAAAAATAACAACAAACTAACCCCAAAGTTGTAGAAAGAAGGAAATAACAAAGATTAGGGGAGAACTAAATGAAATAGAAAATAAGAAAGCACTAGGGAAAAAACAAAACCAAAAGCTAGTTCTTCGAGAAGATGAATAAAATTGACAAATCATTAGCCAGACTAACAAAGAAAAAAAGAGAACAGATGCAAATACACAAAATAAGAATTTAGGAAGGGCATATCACCACTGACCCCACAGAAATAAAGAGTATCAGAAGAGGATACTTTGAAAAATTATATGCCAACAAGAATGATAATTTAGAGGAAATGTACAAATTCCTAGAAACTCACAAGCAGCCTACATTGATGAAAGACTAAATTGATGAACTCAACAGTCCAATTACAAGTAAAGAGATAGATTCAGTCATCAAAAACCTCCCAAATAAGAAGAGCCCAGGACCATATGCCTTCACAGGTGAATTCTACCAAACATTCCAGAAAGAGCTAACACCACTCCTGCTTAAGCTCTTACAAAAAATAGAGGAAGAAGGAACATTGCCTAACTCATCTGATGATGCCAACATTACCATAACACCAAAGCCAAACAAAGATGCAACAAGAAAGGAAAATTACAGACCAATATCTCTAATGATCCTAGATGCTAAAATCCTCAACAAAATACAATATATCAAATGAATTATACACCATGTCCAAGTGGGTTTTATCCCGAGTATGCAAGGATGTTTCAACATAAGAAAAACAATCAATGTAATAGAGCACATAAACAGATTGAAAGGAAAAAAACCACATGATCATCTCTATAGATGCAGAAAAAACATTCAACAAAATATGGCACTCTTTCTTGATAAAAACAGTGCAAAAGATAGGAATAGAAGAAAACTTTCTGAACGTGATAAAGGTATATATGAAAAACCCAGAGCCAACATCATCTTCAATGGTGAAATCCTAAATCTTTCCCTCTATGATCGGGAACAAGAAAAGGATGCCCACTATAACTGCTCCTATTTAACATTACCTTAGAAGTACTTGCTCGAGCGCTGAGGCAAGAAAAAGATATAAAAAGCATCCAAATTGGAAAGGAAGAAGTAAAAATTTCATTATTTGCGGCCGACATGATCGTACAGAAAAGCTTCTAGAACTTATAAAGGAGTTCAGTAAAGTTGCAGGCTATAAGATCAATGCTCAAAAATCAGTAGCATTTCTGTACACCAATAATGAACAATCTGAGGAGGAAATAAAGTAAAAAATACCATTTACAATAGTAACTAAAAGCATCAAATACCTTGGAAAAAATTGGCTAAAAATGTAAAGGACTTATATACAGAAAACTATACAACACTGTTAAAGGAAATCAATGAAGTCTTAAATAACTGGAAGAATATTCCCTCCTCATGGATAGGAAGACTAAACATCATCAAGATGTCCAGCCTACCCAAACTAATCTACAGATTTAATGCAATCCCAATAAATATCAACCCTGTATTTTTTAGTGAATTGGAAAAACTAATTACAAAATTTATTTGGTAGGGTAAGAAGCCCTAAATCATCAATGACATATTGAAAAATAAAAATGAAGTTAGAAGTATCACACTATCTGACTTTAAAATATACTACAAAGCTACAGTGATCAAAACTGCCTGCTATTGGCAGAAGGATAGACATACTCACCAATGGAACAGAATTGAGAGTTCTGATATAGATCCTTGCATATACAATCATCTGATATTTGTCAAGGCCACCAAGCCCATTCAGTTGGGAGAGAATGGCCTCTTCAACAAGTGGTGCTTGGAGAACTGGATAGCCATATCCAAAAGAATGATGCTACAAGAAAGGAAAATAACAGATAATATTCTAATGAACATAGATTCTAAAATCCTCAACAAAATACTTGCTAATCATATTTAACAACACATCAAATGAATTATACACCATGACGAAGTGGTTTTCACTCCTGGTATGCAAGGATGGTTCAACATAAGAAAATGAATGTTATACACCACATAAACAGATTGAAGGGAAAAAAATCAAATGATCATCTCTATAGATGCAGAAAAAGCATTCTTATAAAAACACGACAAAAGATACGGTTAGAAGGAAACTTCCTCAATGTGATAAAGGGTATATATGAAAAACCCACTGCTAACAACATATACAATGGTGAATAACTCAAATCTTTCCCTCTCAAATTGGGAACAAAACAAGGATGACCACTATCTCTGCTCCCATTTAACATTGTGTTAGAAGTACTTGCTGAAGCACTAAGGCAAGAAAAAGTTATAAAAGGCATCCAAATTGAAAAGGAAGTGGTTAAAATTTCACTATTTACAGATGACATGATCTTATACATAGAAATCCCTGAGAAATCTACAACAAAGCATCTACAGCTTATAAATGAGTTCAGTAAGGTCACAGGTTATAATATCAATGCACAAACATCAGTAACATTTCTGTATACCAATAATGAGCATTCTGAGGAGGTGTATTATTCAGCCAAAGGGGTGCTGATGCAAAATACCGGAAATAGGTTGGTTTTTATAAAGGGTATTTATTTGGGGTCGAAGTCCACAGTTACCAGGCCATAAAGCTTAAGTTTCTTCCCTAACCAAAGTCCATTGCCATGTGTTGGAGCAAGACAGCTGCCAACATTTGCCAGGGTTCAGGCTTCTTGGGTTCCTCTCTTTCCAGGGCTGCATTTCTTTCTGGGCTCAGTGCATCTGTTTTCTCCACAAGGTCAGCTGTAGACTATGAGGCTCTCTAGGCTTTGCTTCTCTCCACAAGGCCAGCTGTAAACTCTCAGGCAATTGGCTCATCTCTATCCCAGGGCCTTCTTTCCTCCCTCACAACCATGCTCCTCTTTCTGTTCGCTTCCCTGGCTCCATCATCAAAACTCCAACATCAGAACTGCTCCCTCTGTCCTTTGCCTTGCCTTTCATATTTGATTCCCTCACCCACCAAATGGTGGGGCTGAACACCCTACTGACATGGCCCAGTCAACACCCTAATCATAACTTAATCATGCCCAGATTAACAGGCCAGTTTACAAGCCTAATCCAACATGTATTTTTTGGAATTCATAATTACATCAAACTGCCCAACTACTACAGGAGACAATCAAGAAAAATTCCCATTTACAATAGCAAGTAAAAGAATCAAATACCTAGGAATAAATTACCTAAAGATGTAAATGACTTATATGCAAAAAAACTACACAACACTGTTAAAGTCTGTTCAGTGAAGACTTAAATAACTGGAAGAATATTCCCTGTTTATGGATAGAAAGACTAAACTTCATTAAGATGGCTATCCTACAAACTGATCTAAAAATCACCACAACATTTTTTCCTGAATTGGAAAAACTAACTATGAAAACTATTTGGAAGGGGAAGAGGCACTGATTAACCGAAGACATATTGAAAAAGAAAAATGAAATTAGAGGAATCACATTACCTCACTTTAAGACATACTACAAAGCTACAGTGTTCAAAACTGCATGGTGTTGGCACAAGGATAAATTTACCAACCAAATGAAACTGAATTGAGAGTTCTGATATAGATCCTCACATATACAGTCATCTGCTATACTACAAGGCCACCTAGCCAACTCAACTGGGAGAGAATAGCCTCTTCAACAAATGGTGCTGAAGAACTGGATATCCATATCCAAAAGAATGAGAGAGGAACACCATCTTACATCTTATATAAAAATTAACTCAAGATAGATCAAAGATCTAAATATAAGGGCCAAGACCATAAAGACCTTGGAAGATAATGTAGGGAAGCATCCACAGGACCTTGTATTGAGAAATGGTTTCAAGAACTTTATACTCAAAGCATGAGCAATAAAAGAAAAAAAGAGTTAAATGGGACCTCCTCAAAATTAAAAACTTTTGCACCTCAAAGTAATTTGTCAAGAAAGTGAAAAAGCAGCCTAGTCAATGGGAGAAAACATTTGGTAACCAGATATCTGATAGGGGCCTGATATCGAGAATATATAAAGAAATCCTTTACCTTGAAAATAAATAGACAACAAAACATATTTATAAAAATGGGCAAGTGATTTGAATAGACACTTCTCCAAAGAAGAAATACAAATGACTAAAAAGCACATGAAAAGATGCTCAACATCACTAGCTATTAGGGAAATACAAATCAAAACTACATAGAGATATCATCTCATTCCCATTAGACTGGTGGCTATTAAAAAACAGAGGAATATAAGTGTTGGAGAGCATGTGGAGGAATGGGAACCCTTATCCACTGCTGGTGGAGAAATAGAATGGTGCAACCACTGTGGAGGACATTTTTTTGGTTCATCTGTAAACTAACTATAGAACTGCCATATAATCCAGAAATTCCAATGCTGGGTATATATCCAGAAGAACTGAAAGCAAGGATACAAAAAGATATATGCACACCAATATTCATAGGTGGTTTTATTCACTATTGCCAAAAGTTGGAATCAACCCAAATGCCCTTCAACAGATGAATGGATATACAAATTGTGGTATATACACACAATGGAATATTACTCAGCTCTAAGAAGGAATACAGTATTAACACATGGGATCACATGGATGAATCTTGAGGACCTTATGTTGAGGGTATAAATTAAGCAAATTGAGCAGACTAACAGAACTAGAGACTGGAAGACAGGTTTATGGGAAATAGAAAGGGAGAAGAAAGTTGTGAGCCAATGCCAATATGGGCAAAATCTATGATAAAATTTTTATTTTATTTTATTTTTAGTTTTTAAAAAATTTTTCTGCATTTTATTTCCTATGTTTAAAACTATCATTATTTCATTTTCTTGTTATTTGTATTTGGCTATTTTATTGGCTTCATTTTTGAAGAATTTTGGATCACAGAAAAGTTACAAATGTTGCAGGGGACAACCATTGGTGGAGGTGTCAGAGATGGGTGATTCATGGAAGGAAGTTCACCTGGGCATACCTTTAAGGCATATAAATATGTTCAAATGTTCATGGGGCATTGCCACAGTGGATGGAGATTCACACAATAACCAAAAGAATATCAAATTCCTGTTCTGGGGAGCTCTGCCACATTCTCTAATGGAACAGCAACAATCCCCCAAGTACAGGGACAATGACTAGTGAAGGAGCATGGTCCTTTAATGGGCCCTTGATTTTGATGACTATGCTTATGAATGTCTGTTCTTGAAATTGAAATTTAGCCTAGATTTGTAGGATGCCTAAGAGTTACCTACTGGGAGCCTCCTTTTTGTTCAAATGTGGCCTCTCTCTAAGCCAAACTCAGCATATAAACTCAATAACTACCCCCCAGCATGGGACATGACTCCCGGGGATGAGCCTCCCTGGCACTGAGGGATTGCTATCAAGTACCAACAAGCAATGCAACTGGAAAAGAAAAAAGCCCTGACCAAAAGGGGGAAAAGGTAAAGACAAATGAATTTCATTACTAAGAGACTTCAAAGTGAGTTGGGAGGTATTTCCAGAGGTAACACTTATGCACATTTCATCAGTATCTCATTGACAGCCAAAGTAGATACTGCCCCAAATAGCAGGAGTCCTGAGGGCTCTGGAAACATTCAGACACTAGAGTCAGGGCAGATAGCTCAGGAGTTTGGTCCCTTGCCAATGTGCCCTACTTTGGAATTTATGCTCCCCAGTGTGACAGCATTGGACTCAGTTGTGGTTTCCCTACACAAGGCTCTGCTGTCCTATATGTGAACTTATATCTAGTACTAAAATTGGTAGGCATATGTCCAAGAGACTAAATCTTTGGGCTGTCCATGTGCCAGCTGGACCCTGAATCTTAATGGAGTTGCAGCACTTACTCTCCAGTTCATTGGACTCATGCAGGACAACTGACCAGAAGGAGATGATGGATAACCAACATACTAAGAAACCAAGAGTGTCTACAACTGCAAGCAAGAGAATCCCATCCATCAGCCATATGGGATTGAAGCCCCCCCCCTCAATTAAAGGTGGATTGGGCATCACCATCCTGGAATCCTCAGGATTGGGGAATGAACTAATTTATAAAGTAGACTTACTAGTGTTCTACTATAGACTCATTGTGATTCTAGCAATGGAAGAAATATCATTGATATGGAGGCAGTGGCCACTGGAAGATCTGAGGGTAGAGAGAGGGAAAAACAGGTGTAATACGGGGGCATTTTTGGGATCTGGGAATCATCCTGAATGACATGACAATGACAGATACAGGCCATTATATAGCTTGCCATAACCTACAGAATTGAGTGGGGGAGAGTATAAACTAAAATGTAAGCTATAATCCATGTTTAGCAGCAATGCTCCAAAATGTGTTTATCAATTGCAATGAATGTACCACACTAATGAAAGGTGTTGCTAATGTGGAAAAATGTGCGAGGTGTGGGGGATCAGGGCATTTGTAAATCCCCTATATATTTTCTGTAACATTTATGTAATCTAAGTATCTTTTAAAAAATAAAAAAAAGAAAAAAGTGAATATGAGACTATCCAATTCTTTCTTCTTGCTCCAATGTCACCTTCTGGACTTTATTGATTCATTTTTGATCAGAGACAATCTGTCTTTTATCCAGATCCCCATATGATTGGTAAACAGATTAGATTTTGTGAAGAGCTGTTTTAAGCAATCAAGGTTTTACACACTTTTTTTAAATGATAAGAGAATTGAATGATATCAACAAGTTGTGGCATATGCAAATGTTTGAAATTTTTATCAGATTAAATTTTGACATATGACTGTATAGATTATATTAAAACTATACTAAATATTTTTCTGAGTACCTAATTAGTTTTCCTTTTCAAAGCAGTACAAATTCATGAACATTATTGTAAAAATTACCTCTATTTATAAATGTGAAATTTATGCCATTCATCTTTCTTAAAGTTTCCACATCCATCAGAATATTAAAAGTATATACAAACTGTTGTAATAACAGTGAAACATTCTAAATCATTGAACAGCAACTTCTGTATGTCCTCCCAGCTACCTCCTTAAGGTAGTAGTATTCTTTCCCAAATCTGAATCATTGGGATAAAGTATGTTGATGCATGCATCTTTAACTCTATTTTCTCTTTGTCACATCATCTCTCCTAAAACTCTATGTTCCCTGCTTTTGCTAGGGCAATACTGGAGTTGTGAGTGAGCAATATATACCATATTCAGAGCTCATGGATCACAAAACCAATTCCAATTTGAAGACTTATGAAAGAAGCTCAGTTGGGCCATTCATTCATTGCATCCTGATATTCTATATTTGTAATTTTTTAGAAATTATATTTTTAAATTTTATTTTTAATAAGCTTTAGATTACATAAATGATACATCAAAAATATAGGGGATTGTCATATACCCCAACCACACTGGCTCCCTCACATTTCCCCATTAAGAACATCTTTCATTAATGTGGCACATTTGTTACAATTGACAAACACATATTGAAGCATTTGGTCTATACTTTACATTATAGTTTAAATTTTGCACCACATATTTTTATAGGTTTTGACAAAACATGTAATGGCCTGTATCCATCATTGCAATATCATGCAGAATAATTCCAATGTCTCCAAAATGCCCCATGTTACACCTATCCTTCCCTCTCCCTCCCCTCAGAACCTCTGGTGACCACTGCCTTTATATCAATGTTGCAAGTTCTTCCATTGCTAGAATAGTAAGTCTACTTTAGTCAATTGTTGCATTTCCCCCTTATATTCATTCATTCCTCAATCTTGAGGATTTTAGGAGGGTGATGCCCACTCTGTCCCTGATTGAGAGGAGGCTTAGATCCCATGAGGCAGATAGATGGAACTGTTTTACTTGTAGTTGTAGGTACTCTCTGGTTTTGGGATAATCATTGTCCGTCATCATCCTTTTGTTAGTTGTCCTAAGCAAATCCAATGAACTGGATAGCAGGTGGTGTAACTCTTCTGAGATTCAGGGTTCAACTGGCATATGAACAGCCACCTTAGAATATGCCTAGTGCCACTGGGTTCCTCTTACCACAGCCTTAGCCTAGTGAGTGCTACTCAGTTGGAAATATTTTGCCATTAGTAAATATTGGTGCATGGAATGGCACTCCCTGGTTCCCTTGGCTGACCACCTCTTCAGCAGATGGCTAATTGTGTTCATTAAGCCTCTCCCACTGTATAGGCACCTTCTACTTCACTATTACATGCAAAGATATGTTCGTCAATCTCCTACTGGCTTTTCTGACAAGGTACTGTCCTTTTCTGATTGTTACTGAATTCCTCCTTTTGGCCCACCAGATATTATCAACCCAACCAAGGCTCTCATTTTACAACTGCTGCTACCCAGGAATCAGCATTACAGCATGGGGTACTAAGGAAAATCCACTTAACCCATCATCCCCAGGCTGCTGTACTCATGGGACATCACAATGGCTCTGTCAAATCCCTACTCTTAAATTTACAAAATGGGTCATAGACCCCCAAATCGTCCAAGCTTTTACTTAAATCTCTGACACTTCTTAACTTCTTACATATACTTACTATGCCAATCACAACTCAGCTGAACCCAATATAGTTCCTCCCATGCAATCACAGGGGAAACAGACTCTTTCTCCCTCAGGGACATCATCATCTATATTTTCTCCCATAATTACACCTCCCTATATGTCTTGAAAATGTAGAATGTCTTGTCTTCTAATATATATTGCCAACCAGATTGGGGATGATAGTGAGCTATGTTTGGTAAGTAATTAACAGCCCAGGCTCACTGGCAAAAAGCCAACCCACAATGCTTTTGCTAAACTGCACTTACCTGCCTGATATGTAGGTTTCAGGAGAAGTCTTAGCCGATTTTGATGACTGGCTAACATCTCCTATTCACACTTCCCCATAGGAAGGTGAAATCATTGATCCAGTGTTCCATGGAGGGCACAGTTTGGGTCACTAAGCAAGGAGAAAAATCCCTCAAATTATTGGATATCAACAACATCAGGCAATGACCATGTGAAGGTACAATTACAAGGCATGGCCTCTGCCAAAGGTGGAAGAGGACACTAATGAAATGCTAATGAAAGCAGCCACCTAATCAATGTCAACATGAAGGCACCAATGACAGGGCCCTGAGTATAAAATGCTGATGCTCTTTGTTTGTGGACTTATTTGGTATCTTATGTATGACCTGGCTCATGGAGCTTCTATTGGACCCAGGGTCCAGTAACCCACTCCAGACTCAGCCAGGAAGCATGCTGGAAAGCAGTACAAGAAGGGCTATTCTCCAAGAGCCACCAAATCTGGATCCAAGCAGGGCAGTTCAGACCCTATACACTAAATGGACCTAAGGAACATGTGTTTAAATGCTATCAAACCTCCCACCACTGTAGACCAAATTCCAGGTAAGGGTAGTGACCCCTGGGGTGTCCCAACTTTAACCCATATTGGCTGATACTGCTATGCAGCACTGACCCACAGTGAGTCCCGAAAGACTTGACTTAACTTACAGGAGGAATATCCTTGATTTATCCTTAGCTCAGGGTAAAGTGTGTCCTTAGTTACTCTACCTGGGGATAGACGCATCCATGCTTACCCCAAATGACACCACTCAAGCCTTGGCAAAATGCTCCCCAGAGGATCCACAGAGGCTGATAAGCCTCTGTAATTGGAGAAACAACAAAACAGGATGTAGAGAAATATTTGAAGCACCTCACAGCTTTATGCCTACAATCAGATTGCATAGCCAACCACCCTTCCCCTCTTAGGGAGCCTTCTGGAACTACCTTGCCAGATGACATCATCCTAGCCCAGGCGGTTGGTGCTGGAGATGACAATGAAAACAGATAACACCACCTTAACCCAAGAGCTCACCACAGGAGATTCCAGGCCTTATGGGACCAGAGGCAGCCAAGGGGTCATCACTAAGACACCCTTGTCCGACACTACTGGAAACCTGGTCTCTAATTCTTCCAGATGGTAGTGCCCACTCACAATCATTACCTATGACCCAAGAGACACTAGCTCCCACTGTGCCTGCTTGTTTCAGCTGTTTAGCATTCCCCAGACACACAATAGAGTAGAATCTAGCTGAGATAACCACTTGTTTTAAATGAAATGCAACCCTCATAGCTACATCCCTTATTGCGAGAACACTTCTCTGCCCCAGTCTTAGTGTGAGATAGCTTTGGCCAATATGCAGAAAATCTGGAAATGGGAGAACTGTGTATTGCAATGCCCAAATTTGACCATTCCCCCCCCCAACAACATTAGCTTCCCTGTCTCACAGGAGACATGTCCCTTGTCTAGAATGCATTCTTTGTACTAAAGTGCTTGTCTCAATTCAACTTCTGTTGGCTTCTTGAAAACATGCCAACAGCAAGGCTTTCCCTTATTCCAGCTTCCATGCCTACTCCACTGGGGCCACCCCAGGCAAAAAAGCCCTGGTACCTCAAACCATCACTGTGGTCCTACTTCCCTAAAAGAACCCAAATTATTTTGTATGCTGTGCTAAAACAAGCACCTATTTTCTTAGGTGCTATAATCGCTAGGCGTGTTATCAAACTCAATGAGATATTTCCTGAATTGTGGCCTATCTGGCTTACCTATTAACCCCAAACCTGCTAGCCAGACAGACAGTATTCCATGTGTCCCTATAACTCATGAGCAGCCCCTTTTCAAAATGCTTAACTGTTCCAGAGTAGGACAACTAAAAATATAGTACCCTGAACCTAGGACCAATGGTTCTTAGAAGCCCTCCACACCTGTCTTGGTGTCCACTCCATATGGATAAATATAACTGTTTTGCCCAGCAGGACACAAGTCTGAAGGGCAATCACCCCAATATATTAGCAGATCACCCAGAGCAAACACTGACTTACTTCTGCTTCCCTGATTGAATATTTGGTGTCCATTGCAGATTGGATTCATAGTACATGCCCTTCTCCTTTCCCCAAACCCTAGCACATTGCCTCCATGCCCTCACCTGGGAAGCTTCATTTGCTCTAACTATTTCACCCTGGTCTCATTGAACCTCCCAGTCCAGATAGCATCAGAAGGACCGCACCAGATTACACACACATGTATCTGATGTAATATTATTAATTCCTATAACATTAGGAATAGGTCTACTGCTATCCCTCACTGGCACAGGGTTAGATGTTTCCACACTGGATACACAGCAGCAAATTCATACAGGCTAACACCAATTTTCCTGCCATTCTAGCTACCTCCTTGCAAAACCCCCAAGAAGCTTTAGCACTAATGCAGCAATCCCACGAGTCTCCAGCCCAAATGGCCCTAGAGCACTGTCTGGGTTTATACTGCATACTAGCCAGGTAGTATGGGGCCTGCTTCTTTCAGGGAACCCCTGGCTGCATTTACATTAATAATTTGGGGAGGGTTCAAGAGGACATATGCACCTTACCACATAAATAGAAACAATACCTACATCTCACCCAAATTTTCTCTAACATCCCCACACTGCCAAATGGTTTCAATCTGTCCCCATGGATTGATCCTACATCCTGGAGTGGCTGACTAAAGACTGGGTTTCTTCTCTGTGCACTCTCTGGCATTTTCCTACTCACTACCCTACTTAAATACTTACTTAAATATCTGAGCTGAGCCTTCCCTGTAGCATTTAACATTTCCTCTGTTCAAGTAATTCAGTCTCAGCCAAGGGCCTTGGCATCCCAGGGTCGTTTATACTGGGAGCAGTCAGAACATCAGTTATTTGCTGCCTAAGCCCATCCAAGGCTAGGTCAGGACAAATAGGCTGTCCCTCCCTGGAGGCTGGCAGTAAACTTAACCTATGGCCCAGTTGGTCAAGGACCCTTGCTGCTAAAGCCACTTGAAAGACCAAATAAGAAAAAAACACGCAAAAGTAATGTACCTCATCCTCAGCATCCCTTAAATAGAGAAACTGCTTCCCCACATGCAGGCTAACCCTCTGCTAAGCTCTTGGATGAAGAGCACTTCTGCCTGAACCTCTCTGGTCGACCTGTTGGGCTTGAGGACCTGTAAATAATAAACCTTAAATGTTCTCACTGTGACTGCTTCATTGAAGCCAAACCCATGATCCCTCCCTGCAGGGCTGGGGAAACTTCCCTCAAGAGACCTCTAGGGGAACTTTCCTCAGAGAACTCCTTTCTCTGGAGCCTGAGCAAACTGTTTAGTTACCAGCTCCCCACAGAAAGAGTAAGACACTTCCAAACCATACTCCATGTCTTAACCAAACTGAACCTGTTTTAACTTTAATTAGATCATGTTTCCTTTCTTATTACAACAGGATCAACACCTTTTGCATTGCTTTAAGAATGTAAACTAAATCACTCATACTGCCCTAGTGTCTCTGCATGACCTCAGGTAACTTCATGCTCCCTAATGTTGTCAGTGTTAAAGCCACACTATATTGCCTTATCACCACATACTTGCCATGCTCTTTTCCCCAGAAATATTTGACTGTCCTCTTCATTCCTGACCCCAGCAGTCTGTTTGTGCACCTGTCCTTCAGGATATTCCCTCATGCATCACTTTCTTGAGGAAGATTCCCTCATCTCACTGAAAAAACTCAGAAGCACTCTAAATCACCTTCTTCCAGGTACCTTTCACTCAAACTTTGCGGAGCACAACTTCATATATTACATATGATTATATTATCATGTAATTTAGTTCATATTATTTTATCTTATTTTTCATATTATTATATATATGAAAAATAATATATATAAGAAAAATAATTCATATTTTTTTTTATTTCTAAAAATGAACTATCAAAAATCAAAACCTATAAAAGGCAAATATTCATCTTATTTTTCATATTATTTTATATGAAAAATAATATATATAAGAAAAATATATATAAAAAATAATTCATATTATTTTTCTTATTTCTGAACATGAACTATCAAAAATCAAAACCTATAAAAGGCAAATACTCAGAATATATCTTGCTGTATATTTGATAACACGGTAAAGAGAGCAAATATTCATCATCAAAAATTATAGATTTTCTATATTTTAAAATATCATTAGCATTGGACAGTCCAGTTATTTCCAGTTTCTGTTATTTCAAACATTACTGCAAGAAATAAACTTTTACAAATATTTTAAACATGAATCTGTATGTGTATCTATGTGTTTTTATGTATATATATGTATGAATTTGTGTAACTGTATATGATTAATTTTTAGAAGTACAATTGTTGTTCTAAGAGAAAATGCATTAATACATATAACAGACACTAAAACTTATTCTTCAAAATGTAAAATTTTGCACTTCCAGCAGCCATATATAATACACAATGGCCATATAAGAGTGGCATTTCTCTATAACTCATTAAAAGAGATCACTTTCACAATGTTTGATTTTACAAATCTGATGGTGAGAAAAGTTTTGATTCTTTAGTTATTTTCATAATGAATAAGTTTCAAATTTCACATATATATTCAAGGATCAGGTCATTTGTACTTAATATGGGTGAAACCATTCTTCATATACTTTTCTCTTTTTCTGTTGTGCTATTGTTCTTTTCCTTCTCAATGTCAGTATTTTTCATAAGAATCATTAACATTTCATCTGTGAACTGAGTTGCAAATATTTTCACATATTTCCAGTTCTAAATATTTATTTTTTCCTTAAAAAATATTTTTATTTAGTTGTGAATATCTAGATTTACTTTCTTTTATAATTAAGACTTAGAAATTCCTTCCTTATACCAATGTTTCAAAGGATTCATATGCTTTACTTGATAATTCTTATTTCTTAAAAATAAAATAAAAAAACAGAAACACCTTAGTTTATCATTTTATTCTCATAACCTGGTATGTGAAATGACATGTAGATCATATATGCATTCATCAATAGTAAATGATTATCAAGCATTATATTTCCACAAATATTGGAACCATGATAAATAAATATCTTCTTTTCCATGAATATTCCTATTTGTATTCCAAACTACTCTGCTTTGGTCACTGATTATCACAGTACATTTTAACAGCTGTTGGGGCAAATTCTCCTTCATTTTTCTTATTCTTCAGGGATTTATTGGCTATATTTACTTTTTTTTTTTTTTCCATTAATAAGGCTTTCTTTCCAGGAGAAGGACGAGGTATCATTGTTCAAGACTGTTCTTGCATATTTCAAGAAGCGTAAAATTTTACTCTTTTCTCGTAAATTTATTCCTGACCAATTCATGTCTCTTAAGGTTTTATAAATGAATATTCTCTTGCATCATTTCTTTCAAGTAAATGTTCCTCTTAAATATGCAGTTGGTGTCTGCATATTAATATCCAACTCACTATTTTACTAAAATTCTCAGGACTATGAGAAATATTTTAGGTGATTCAGCTGGTTTCTGGTAGATAATCATAGTATCTGAGTCATTTCCATGATGAAAGGAGTTTTCAACCTATGCTATGACTAATACACACTATTACTCTTCCCTTTGTCCTGTGTCTCAGGAAAGTTCTCGCCATTTTTATTTTTTAAGGTGTTTATTTTGACGTATTTTTTTGAAGATTATTTTTCAGGGTTCAGAATTTTAACTTGACAAGTTTGTTTTTTAAATACCTTCCAATATTTTGGACATATCATTATATATTCTTGACTTATTTTGTCTTTATGAATTTTTTCTTCTGGATACTTTTAAGAATTTTTTTCTGTCATTAGCTTTTCTTCAGTTTACTCTAATATATTTAAGTGTAATTTTCAAAAAAGCTCAGCCCCTGCACCGTCCGCGCTGCCAGCGCCACCGCTGCCGGGGGCACTTGCCTCGGCCCCGCCCGCTCCAGCCTGGGCGGGGAGCGGGCGCGGGGCCGCGACGCGGGCCAGGCCGCCTGCCCTTCACCGCCATCGGGCTCCGAGATGGAGGAAGGGGCGCCGAGGTGATGTCGGACCGTCCCTCTCGGCGGCGGGAGGGGCCGGCTCCATTTTGTACGGGAGGCCGGCCGAGAGGCGGCTGGCGTGGGGTAGGGACGCGGCCCGGGACCGCAGTCCCGACCCTGCCGCGGCGTCCGGGTCGAAGGAGCCTCCTTGGCCTGGGCCACAGCGCGGGGATCCCCGGGGAGAGCCCCGCTTCCGCACGCCCGGCCGGGGGCCTGGCGGGGCCCAGCCCTTTGTCTGCTCGCGGCCTCCCGTGCACCGCGCGGTCGGCGGGCGGCAGGAGGCGTTGGGCGCGAGGTCGAGCAACTGGAGCGGCCCTAAGGCACACGGGGAGCCCCCCCACGCGGTACCGGCCGGAGCCACCCCGGCGCCTTCGTGGGGAGGAGACGAGGTCCCGGGGAGGAAGAAATGGACTTGGTTCTCCCACGGTCTGGTTTACACGTAAAGAATGCAGCCATCTGGCGGCTTGCGGTACCTGGACTAGTCTGAAGGTGGGAAAGATGCCTTGGGAATTGAACTAAGGTTTTAATCATCGGTGGTGGGAGGCAGGGAAGCTATGCCGGGCTTTAAGGAGCAGCGGTCTTGGAGAACAAAGAATTACAGAGCACCCACAAATCATAATCTCGCCCACAGTACTGTAACAAGATAATTTAAACAAGACTAGGTAGCATGCGACCTTTAAAAAAAAATGTTATCCCGCTAACCCGCATGGACTTCACAGTTCCAGGGTTGGTGCCACAAATCACGGGTGTGGATTCCGTGCTCTTAGTATGGAAAATAAGCAGCAAGCTAAAGTGAGGAGGTAAACGGGTCAATATAAATTGCATCAATAAACAGGGAGTTTATAAAGTATTGCAAGTTTAACTAGAATTCCTTAAAAGGCAATTATTCCTTTCACTCATTCCCTTTGTAGCTTAATTTAAGGATTATATTGGTGCAAAACTCTGGATGTTGATGCCAAAGAATAGAGGGTGGAGGGAGGGGCCACTGCTTTTCTTGGATACAAATTTGCACTTCTTCCAACGTTAATCAGATATATGCATTCTCTTCAGCTTTTACAGATATCATAAACTGTCTTTAAGAAAATATATAACATGATTTGTTAGTTTTTCTTTTTTTATTTTACTGCATCTAAATATATGAAGTGATTGTGGTGAGGTGTGGCTTCCTCCATTCCTCCTCTTCCCTCCCAGGCAATATACATACATTTGTACATATATGTGTGTGTGTATATATGTCTTCTATGTTTTAAGCTAGGTGTTCTGAGGATTGTTTGTTGGCAAAGACACCCTTAAGAAAATAACAGTTCTAGCTACAAGGAATTTTCTGGGCAGTTTTGGGATTAGGAGGAAAATAATTGAAAAGAAATTAGAAATTGCTTTTAAGATTATAGCAGAATAGACAATCTCAGGCAGTCTTTGCAGGCTGGACCCTTGTAATGGCATTTTAAACATTCAATTCTGTGGCTACAACTTTTTCTACTATTTACTAGATTTCAAGCTTGAATACATAACAGTATTTCTTCTTCCTTTAACAATGACCCCCATTTAATCATTTTACTTAAGAAAGGGAAAAGAGCAAATGAGAAATAGAGATTGTAACACTGTAATTGATACTAATTTATTCAGCCCTTTCTGCCTGACAGTAAAACTGAAGTGCTCTTCAGATGCAATTTTAGCCACAAATGGTGATGCTTTAAAATTATAAATGAAGGTCTTAATTGATTGTGGTGTTCTTGGTATGTTCTCTGGGCAGCAATGTATCCTTTCTCCAGTATGTTCTGAGATAGTATTTAAATTAAAAGCATTGTATTCTGAGATAAAAATTTCCCCTTTTTCAGTTTTTTGTAATTTTAAATCTAATTCACTGTGAGACCTTAGGAAAATCCTCATTTAAAAAAAAAAAAGCAAAATAGCAAAATTTGGGGAAAGAGAGGGAATGGAGTTAATTTTTTACCAGAAACCTTGCAAGAGCGTAATGCAATCTCCTGAAAATCTCTGTATTACTTTGTTGATATTGATAAGTTGATTCTAACATCTATATGAAAAGACAAAGGATGTAGATTAGTCAAACCCATTTTGCATAGGAAGAAGAAAAATTTTGGAGGATACCCACAATCTTACTTCAAAAAATTATTATTAAGCTACAGGTCTTGATAGACCATGTGATATTAGCATAAAAAGGACACAAGAAAATTTAGAAACAAGGAACATGTGGCAGGAAACAATTTGGAAAACATACATCCAACAAAAGACTTACATCTAGTATTATAAGAAATATTGAAAACTCAATAGTTAAAAGGAAAACAACCCAATAAAATGGACAAATATTTGAAAATATTTGTAAAATTCCCATTGTAATATGGTAGATTTAAACTTGACTGCATTAATAAATATATTAAATGTACCAACAACTTATAAAGATCAAGAATTATCAGTCTGAAAAATGAAAAACTTAATATGCCATTTATAATTTGACACTTCAAATATAAAGATAGAAATTGGATGAAAGCAAAAGATTTAAAGTTATCTACCATATAAACATAAACCAGAAGAACTCTTCAATGTCTATAATAATATTTGACAGTGTATAAGGAAAAGAATCATTACAAAAGATGAAGAGAGAAATTTAAAAATACTAAAATTCAGTTCACAAGGAATAATTAACAACTTTTAATTTGGTGAACCTAATAATATTATTTTCAAATATAGTAGGCAAAAATAAAATTAAAGTCGAGAAATCCATAATAAGATTGGGGAATTTTAGCACACATCTCAGTAAAGAAAAAATCTTTTACTTCCCTATCCAAAAAATTCAGACAGATATGGAATATGTGAATACATTGTTAACAAACTTGATATAATCATCATAAAGATAACAGCTGCACCTGATGATATAATGAGATACAAAACAAATAGAAATAAAATATGTTGTAACACTGTGGAATTAATTTAGAAATAAATGGCAGAAATATACATTTAATATTTCTACACATTTGGAAAAATAATAAATCATTCAAATTCATGGCTTAAAAGAGAAGTGGTTTAAAGCTGAAAATGAATATATTTTGAAATGATGGATAAAGAAAATACAATATGTGAAAATTTTCAGGTGCAGATAATACTGTATTTTTTTTTAGCTTTATTTTATTTTATTTTATTTTTTTATTGTTTGTAAATCAAGATTTTTCACAGTACATACCAATATTTGTAAAATGATATATAAATACATATGCATATATGTGCATTTTCTTATATAAATGTAATTATATATATATATATTTTTAAAGGTGCTTAGATTACCTAATTATTACTCAGAAATTACAGGGATTCCCATGTTCCCCACCTCCCACACCTCCCACAACATCCCACACCAACATCCTTCATCAGTGTGGGACATCACCCGCAATGGATATACACATCCTGGGGCTTTGCCACCAAGCATAGACCGCATTTTACATCATAGACCACCCTCTCTCCCACACAGTTCTGCGTGGTATATGCTGATGTAAAATGGCCTACATCTGTCACCACAATGCCACTCATGACAACCCCCAAGTCCCAAAAAAGCCCCTGTATTTCAACTGCCTCTCCCCTCCCTGCCCCGAAAATGTCCAGTGGCCACTGTCTCCACCTCACTGTTACAATTTCTTCCATTGCTTGAATCACAATATACAAAGAACATCACCAAGTCCATTCTAGTCCATAGCTCTTCCCCCAATCCTGGGGAGTTTGGGTGGTGATGTCCACTCCACCTCCAAGTGAGAGAAGGTTTATATTCCATGGATACGGTGGATGGGATTATCCTGCCTGCAGCTGCAGGCCCTCTCCATTCCCTGGGATGGCCGTTGCCCATAGTCGTCTCCTCGCCAGGTGACTTGGATGAGTCCATTGAGCTATAGGGTAGGGGTTGCAGCTGCACCGAGATTGCAGGCA
>JAQZBX010048660.1:6222-20235 GCA_029593785.1 Cabassous unicinctus
AAAAAAAAAAATGGCACTCTGATTAAACTGCATTTTACAGCCTGTAGGACACGTTGCACCAGCTTTTGCTTTTATTCTAGATTTCACTATTGTCCTACCCAGCTCCTTCCTTCATCAACATGCAAGTTCTTTTCTTTCTTTGCCAGTCAGCCAGGCAGATGGGAGAGGTAGGCACCACCTTCCTTGTCAGGAGTTCTCAATTCTTTGATGTGAAAAAGGGCAACACAGTCATTTAAACTTGATCCAACCTCTCTGCATCTTACAAACTTAACAGCTAAAAGAAGTAAAATAAGAAGGCGATGCTTGTGGAACATACAGTGCCTATTGGTGGCGGACTCCTTCTTACGATTCGCCTGCTTGCTTCTTCTGTTTGATTGTTTCTTTGGAAGGCAGTGGATATTTCCCTTGCGTTTGTCTTCTTCAGTTTCGACTTACCAAATTTCTCAATCTCAGCCATATCGGATGTGATGGTTAAGCTAATGTGTCAACTCGGCCAGGTAATTGTGTTCAGGTGTTAGGTCCAGCAAGCACTGGGCTAATTGTAATACAAGAGCATTTACGGACTTCGGTCACCAGTGAGTTTACTGAGTGGATGGCTGATTCCATCTGCATCAATCAGGGAGATTGTATCAGCAATGGATGACGCTTTTATCCAATCAGTTGAATGCCTTCAAAGAGGAAGTGATTTTAACAGTCAGAGAGAATTTCCCAGCTCGTCTCTGGACAGCCAACTTCTCCCAGAAACTCATCACGGACCTTTCATCGGGCTTTCATTGGAACCCCTGGCTTGCAGCCTGCTTGCGGAACCTGGACTTGTGCATCCCCACGGTCATGTGAGAGACTCTTATAAAATCTCATATTATTGACAGATCTCTCCTGTTGATTCTGTTTCCCGAGAAAACACTGACTAATACATTGGGTTTGTCAGACATGGTTGCAGAGGAAGCCGCGTGAGGCACGCAAGCGAGAGAAGTCCAGTCTGCGCAGTGGCTGCCACCGAGTGCCTCCTACATCACCTTTTTACATGAGTATTTCCTCAATCTATTGTGGCCCACACTTTTCGTTGTATAAAAATCTTTATATTTATACACTTTTCATTGTATAAAAATGAATGTTTTCATTGTATAAAAATAGGACCTGTAATATTGTAAGGGGGCTTCTCACACTTATGATGGAAAGACTGCTCTCTACATTCATCCCAAGCCCAAAGGGTCCAGAAGAAATAGCTGGTTTCCCAGTCAATCTGTGCATAGTGAGAACCTAATTTGTTAGTTCTGTTAAGACCTATACAGATAACAAATACATCATACAGAAAAATATTGAATATTCAATAGCATGGGAGAAAAAGCTCAAAATATAAAGACAAGTGGAAAAAGCAACAAATAAACCTGTATATACAATATCTCAATTTTATTTATTTCCTTAACTATTAAAAAACTCTCTGATATGTTAACTATGGTGATCTCTCTAGCTAGTAGGATTATAGATGAATATTTCTTTCATGTTAATATTTATTTCTATATTTTTAACAATAATAATAGCAATAATGATATTTATTGCATGCCAAGCACTGTCCTAAAAGATTTACATGAATTAATTCATTTAATTCTCACAATTCTAGAATGCAGGTAATATTACTATGTCCAAGGAAGTTGAGGCACAAAGAGGTCAAATCATTTGCCCAAGGTCAAATAGTAGGTGAATCACAGAAACAAGATTCAAACCCAGCAAACTGGCTCCAGTATCAGTGTGTGACCACCACTCTGTGCTGCCTCTGGAATAAGTATTGTTTTCTAATACATATTTTATGTTTCATAACAAAGAAATATCATATTTCTTTATAATAAAGAAAAAAGGATTTATTTTTAAAAAGAAATATAGGTCAAGGTAGTCAAGGAGACAGAGGAGGCAGTGTGAGAGAGACTTAGGAAAGAATGAGATCTAAAAAGGAGCCAGGAATCCTGGTAACTTTTCCACTGGGTAGTTGTGTGACCCCACACTTAGCATCTCTGGGTTTGTTTCCTCTACTGTACAGTGAAAGAGTAAACGAGTCTATGTTCTAGAGAAATAATTACTGAGCAGATTACAATAGTTGGTATGAAAGGTAGTGAAAGATGCATAGTCATTTTAGACTTAGCCATCACATTACTGATTGGTCTATAGCAAACTAGCTGTCTTTGTGTTATATTTACATTTTAAAATCACCATCCCTTTTAGCAAAGGCAGTAAGAGTATTAAAACAGTTAGTTGAAGGGTATGATTACTATATGAGACTAAAGGTCATTTTTTTAAAAGACAAAAGTGGTGAGAAAATGGTGAATGTTCTTTATGCAAATGGAATGTTCTGGCAGCATGCAGGATTCAAGGGCAGCAACCAAATTATTCAAAGTGAAAAGTGCTGAGTTGATGCAATCAACAATAATCAGTGATGAGGAAAAGCAACCAATAAAAGGGAACAACTGATGAGTAGGAGTGGTGAAAGGGAACATCCTTGGCTTGTTCCCAATCATAGGGCAAAAGCATCTACTTTCTCAGCTTTAAGCATGATGCTAGCTATAGGTTTTTGTATCAAGTTGAGGAAGCTCCCCCTAATCTTAGTGTGCTGAGGTGTTTGTTTGTTTGTTTGTTTTTGAGGTACCGAGAATCGGGGATTGAACCCAGGCCTCGTATGTGGGAAGCCAGCGCTCAACCACTTAGCCACATTGGCTTCCCTGAGTTGGTTTTTTCATGTGTTTTGCTTGTTGTTTGTTTTTGTTTTTTTCAGGAGGCATCAGGAACCGAAACCGGGACCTCCCATGTGGGAGGCAGGAGCTCCTTAAACCACATCTGCTCCGCCCCCCTTTTTAAAAATCAGAATGAGTGTTGAATCTGCATCTATTGATATGATCATATGACTTTTCTTCTTTAGCCTAATGATGTGGTGAATTACATTAATTGATTTTCAAATGTTGAACCAGCCTTGCATACCTGGGATAAATCTCATTTGGTCATGGTGTATCATTCTTATACATTGCTGTATTTGATTTGCTAATATTTTGTTGAGGGTTTTTGCATCCATGTTCATGAGAGATATTGATCCGTAGTTTTCCTTTCTTTTAATATCTTTATCTTGTTTTCGTATTAGGGTAATGTTAGCCTCATAAAAAGAGTTAGGAGGTGTTCCCTCTGCTTCTATTTTCTGGAAGAGATTTTAGAGAATTGTTATCATCTCTTCCTTAAATGTTTGGTAGAATTCACCATTGAAAACATCTGGGCCTGGAACTTTGTTTTGGAAGATTATTAATTATTGATTTTTTTTTTTTAATGAATATGGGCCTCCTCAGATTATCTAATTCTCTTTATGTGAGTTTTGGTAGATTGAGTCTTTCAAGGAATTGATCCATTTTATGTAAGTTATCAAATCTGTGGGCCTAAAATTGTTCATAATATTCACTTATCTTTTTACTGTCCATGGGATCAGTAGTGATGACACCTCTTCCATTTCTGATATTAGTAATTTGTCTTAGTTCTGGGTATGCCCAGGCCAATAATTCCCCAGAAGTGAAGGACATTGAGTTTCTAGGTTGAAAGATCCCACTGGATAGATGAACCTAGTCCATAGACAGGCATCCCTTAATGAAATTTCATAACACAACCAAAGAATCCTACAATATTTCAGAGAGTTAAAAACAGATTTCAAAAAACAAACAGATTCCATGCAAAGGGTCAAAAATCAGAATATCATTTAACTTCTCAGCAGCACTAGAAGCTAGAAAACAATGAACTGAGACCTTCAGAAATTTGCAGGAAATTTCCAAACTAGAATTCTACATCCAGATAAACCATCAATTAAGTGTGAGAGTAAAATAATGAAACTTACGGGCATGTAAAATCTCAAAAGCATACTTTCCATAACCCTTTCTTAAGAAGCTATCAAAGCAAGTGCTCCAGAAAATGAGGGAGGAAACGAACAAAGAGGAAACCAAGAGAACAGGAAGTCATCACAGAAGAGAAGTGAACAGAAATTTCAGAATGCCAGCTGTGCATCAAGGCTAGAAAGCAACCGGTTCAAACAGGAGACTGAGGGCTCCATGTTGGAGGGCTTGGGGCAGGATGGAGAAGGAACTAACATTATCTGATGCATTTCATTGTGTGGAAAATGCCAAGGAGAGATGTTTTACAGACCCACTGGAATACTTGGAAATAATTAGCAATAGGTTTCCAGGAAATTAAGCAACTGAAAAAATAATTTTCTCAAAAAAACTGTACAAAAATGAAATAAATCATACTTCACAATTTAGCTCTGCAGTGAACAATAATTACAAAGTTAGACTAATGTAAACTGAATATTAATTTAATGTAACATAACTTGTGAGAGGCACTGAAGGACTGAGAATTTTCCACTGTGGTCCTTGCATGTCCTTGTCCCCTGCTTTAGTCCCTAACTCTGTCTCCCATCTCTCTGTATGAATCCGAATTGCCCAAACAATGACCAATCTGCAAGAACACTTCCTCCCTCTTCCAAGAACTATCAGTGACCAGATATTTCTGAAACCAGCTAAACCCTGGCTCTCCCCTCCTGCTAAAATTCTGTGAAACATTCAGCCCACCTCCCCAGCCTAACTGATTCTTAGCTTTCTAAGAACTTTCATACCTGACATATTCAAATAAAGAGTTATGTTAATAGTGCTCAGGCTGATTTTCTTTCATAACCTATATTGCAAAAATGGGGGAAGGTAAGTTGGGGAGCATGTATTAAGAAAGTTAAATCCTCACCCATGGCAAGAGGAAGTCAATAGAGTCTATCTAAAATTGATAATCAAGAACAAGTCACATGAGCTAAATATTTGGAAATATGTAGTTAGGTGATTAAACAGCTAAGAGTTGAAAGGGGTTGTCTCTGGGGAGTGGGATTGCTATTTTTCTTATAATTCTTTAAGATGTTTTAATTCATAATATTGCAATTATGTAATCAACTGTGTCTCTAAATTATCCCAATTAAATGACCTCAACATATGGAGATGTAGAATGCTTTCTTGGTGGCTTTAAAGGTTAGGATCCAGAAGGTCCAGTTAGCAATTAGTTTAGTAGGACATGGAAATGGGAAAGCTGCCTTACCCCATGCAATTAAGATATAAGGCAGGAAGCCAGAATGCACTTCTGCCTGCCACTCAGGCCTCCCAGCTCTTCTGAGTGAGCCAGAAAAGTTTGCCTAATGGGGTATGTGAGGTTGATTTTATATGTCAACCTGGTTATGCTATGCTATGGTGCCCAATTGTTTGGTCAAACATCTTGTCTAGATGTTGCTGTAATGGTATTTTGTAGATGTAATTAAAATCTACAGTGTCCTTGAAGTAAAGATCACCTTCAATAATGTGGGTTACCTCATCCAAACAGCTGAAGGCCTGAAGAGCAAAACTGAGATTTCCCCGAGAAGAAATTATGCCTCGGTACTACAACACCAACTCTGTCTGAATTGCCAGTCTGCCAACCTGGCCTACAAATTTCAGACTTGCCAGTCCCCATAACTGCAGGAGCCAATTCCTTAAAATAAATTTCCTAATGTCAGTCCTTTTATTCCTAGAGACCCCTGACTAATACAGCATACCTGGGGCTTCTGGAAAAATGTCATTATTCTCTGTGGAAGATGAACAGGGGGATTCTTTTTGGCTTTCTGTTCTCCAATTTAGTTTTTCTTCTGTGCGACTCTCTTTCCACTCTACTTTTACTCAAATGTACTTTTAAGTCCTTTTTCTAGTTTTCCACTCCCTTTCTCTTAATCTGTTACCTCCTCACTTAAATTCTTTTTCTCCACAGTTTTTTCCTCCCTAATCTTGAACTCTTCCCACCATTCCCACCCTGCCTCTCCTCTCACTGTGATTTCTCTAAATCATATCTGGTACCCATGTTCATAGATAGGCCTGGTGATTTGGAATTTTGTCTCTAAATTATTCAAGTAGTTAGCTGAAGCCACTTCTGCCTTTTGAATGTAACTTGCCCGTCTGTAAAATTGGCTAATATTCCTCAGGATGGCTGATACCCTTGACGTTCCTGAGAGAAAGTAGTTTAAGAACTGTGATTTGCTTAATTCAACTTTTAGACTATTGTCTTCACAAATAATTTGAATGTTTTCTTCTTCTATTGAAACGTGTAACTTCAATGCTAGAGAACTTTTTCTAGTGTAATAGGGCATGACACAACATAGAATGAAACAAATTTTGTGAAGGTTGTCCTTTCAACAAGTGAAAGAAAATCAGCCAATGAATTATGGCTCTTTACTCCCTAGAGAAATACTGTAATCAGATTCCAAGAATGAAGTTAGGCCATGTTTTAATTTTCAAGTTTCTCAAAAGGTTTGGCTGAAAACATTACCTTATTAAGGCAATGTCTTTGCTTGTCTTCTTTTAAAACCCCAAATCTGGGTGCTTTAAAATTTTCCAGTCACAGAGACATGTACAAAATTGATTTATAAGAGTCAAAGCTCAGAAAAAGTGGATATGTAAAGAATTATGGTTTTTTAAATACACTGGCATTTGCTGATTAAAGTATTTTGATGTGGTACTATTGCTCCCCCAAAGATAGTCTTTTTGACTGACAAGCTCCAGGCTAAATCGAGAACATAAAGGGCTTTATGGCCTATCTGTAGCTATTACTGGGGAATTTAGATTTCATACAAACTTGTCCTTATTTTAAATGTAGTTTAGTTATTAGTAAAAGCACACACCTCAAACTAAATATCCAGTCCACATTTTTTCCTAACACAGGAGGAGGCCTCGCTGAAGGTTTTTCCAAGGTTACCACTTAGTGGTCAAGTCAAAAATAAACCCATGAAGGCTTTACTAGGCAAATTCAACAGCACACAAAACACCAGCCCATGGAGAACGGACACAGCTCTCCCATTAGACTCTCCCTCCACCACGGCCCACATTCCTCCATCTCCTAATTAGAAACCTAATTAGGATTCCAAAATTAAATGCTGAATGGGGAGGGAGATCTGGTCCCAGGCAACGATTCTTGGAACATCAGCTACTCTCCTCTGTCCTCCAGAGTGCAGTGAGCTGTGGGAAGAGAGCTGGGACAGCAGGACTGTGTGGAGCCATTTGACTTGCTGGAGGGCAGTGTTTACTCTCATTTGTCTGAAAGGAAAGCTCTGTTGCACAAATTGCAAACTCTGAAAAGATAAAAATTTTAAAGACCCAAACACCTGCCTTGCGCTTTAGTACTTTAAAGAAACAAGTGTTCTTTCTATAAGCTCAATTATTATTACCAAGGCCACATGAGGGGACCGTGAGGCAGTCCCCCTCAAGAAGAGTTCCTAGTTCCAGCTAGGCAATGTCTCAACAGTGCCGAGCGACTTCTTCAGTTACTATGGTAACCAAAATTAGAAGTGCTTTTGCAACACTAACAGAAACCATCTTTTGAAGCGCTTCTGGGAATCACATTGAATACTGATGGTGCAAGCTTCAGTGATACAATATTTTTTCAAACTTTTTTTTAAAGTAAACATATTATCATAAACAAATACTCGTTTCAGATTCCCACTTGAAATCTTGATTAAAGTTGCAATCCTTATTTTGATCTGGTTTTATTTGTTTCCCTTTTGGATTCCCGCGGCCTCGAGCGCAAACGCGATTTAATCTTCAATTTATCAGAAGAAATGCACGGGCGAGATCTTAGAAGGTGATTCATTCACTCTTGTTTTGAAATGGGATGGGGAATTGGGTGGGGGAGGGTGGGTCTAACTGCGAGTTCTCTCGTCTACTAAACTCTTGAGGACAAAAAACTGTGGGGTGGGAAGAGAGGGGCCGGACGGGGCGGGGAGGGGAGAGGAGGGAAAAAAGAAAAGGAGAAAGGAAAAAATTTTTAAAGGGCAGACGACTGAATCTTCGCTGTCTTTATTAGGGCTAAGAGTACTTCTATGTATTGACTTAGCCCCTCTATTCGCCCAATTGTGTCAGGCTCGCAAAAGCTTATCAGAAACGGCATTTTCAAGACCCTGTTGAGATCATTTCCTGAACGCGTCTCCGAGTTCTAGAGCTGCTGATATTCCTGGAGGGACATTCGGGAAGAGACAAAGGTTCTCCCTTACCTAGTACAGTCTTGCAGAAGAAGCACCTTTCTCCGGGAAACGTCCTGGCGAGGGGGTGTGGTGGGAGGTTGCCCTGGGCCACAGCCGTTGGATGTTAGTTTCCTTCACTGTCAGCCGCGGTCGGCGCCCGCGGGAAGGTCTTGCAGGTCCTCAACGCCTGTTACAAACCATCCAGATCTGGGCTTGCGCCCAGCAGGCCCCGGGCTCTGGGCCAGCGCACCTTCTGCGTTGGCTAAGCCGCTGTCCTGGGCTCACGTGTGGTCGCGGCCAGGGCCACGGGTACCCCTCCGCGCGCGCGCCCTGGCCTCGGGCTCTAACTCCCTCTCTGCTCGCGCGCAGATCGGCTGGGGGCGGGGGGCCCCCAAGGAGTGCCTGGCCTTCTCCTCCCCCATTCCCTCGCCGGGGATGTGTCTCTCTTTGCCCTCCCGCCGCAGAGAGAAGAGGCGCCCTTCCCCAGCCACCCAGTTGTGCAGCTTGGGCGAGGAGAGGAGAGCAGAGCCGGGGCCCCTCACTTACCTTGGTGGCCACGCCGGCTCTCCCGCTCCGCAGCGCGGCGCCGCGCCAAGCCGGGGAGGTTGGCGGTGGAGCGGGCGGTGGAGGGCGCGCGGGCGCCGCGGCGGGCGTCTGAGGCTCTTGGAGCTGTCAGGAGCTGCCGGCCTGACCCACAAGCGCCCGGGCAAACTCCGCTCGCCCGGCCCCCGCCCCGGCTCCGGCGCGGGGACCGAGGTGCCCCGCAGCGTTCCCTGGAGGACCAATCCCGAGCTGAGGGCCGGCTCGGGGGGGTGGCGGGGAGGCTACAGGGGGAGCGGCCGGAGAGGGGACGCGGGCACAGACCTCGTCGGCCCGTTTCTATGGCAGCTGGGAGGGAGGCTCGGAAAGGAGGGGGATGCGTGGCGCGGGGACACCCATCGCAGACACCCGGAGAGGGGGGAGCCAGGCCTGCCGCATGAGGCCTGCCTCCTACAGCGCGGATAGGAAGCGGCGACACAGCGGAAAGCCGGTTGACAGAGCTCCCATCTACTCACGCCCCATACTGAGCTGCTCCAATCTCTTGAGCAAGGGTTTCCGTGTCCTCTGGAGACCTAGGAATCCTCCCAAAAGTCAGAGGCTTCCAGAAAACCACTGGGACAGCTCCTCTTGGTGAGTCGGACAGGGTTTACGCTCTGCAGAAAGAAGTGCTAATGCTCTACCCAGATTCCTCTCATATATCAGGCTTTGGGGTGCCACTCAGACAGAAGCACCCTAAATTCCTGCGCAGTTTTCAGCTATGACGCTCTGGCTAATAGTACGTGCCAAATATTTTTCCAGTTAACAAACAAGTAAACCAAGTCACTGAATTGAGTGTAGAGCTGGGAATGAGACTCATAGAATACTAAAACACTAACGTTATCTACTGAAATTGAAGCCTCTCATTTTACAGAAGAGGAAACTGAGGTCAGGTCATTTAGCAAGGATCGCGGAGCTGGTTAGCAGCAGAGCCGGGGCTAGATGCCCTTACACACAGCCTTGCGAGCACTCCTTCCACCTCATGCCCCTGTCCTGTATTTTGGGACTTCTAGGGCAATACTTACAAAAATCAAAAGAGCTGAGGAGAAAGAATAAATCCAAACGTCTTTTACAGTAGAAAGTAGGGAACTGAAAGGTTCCTTCTTTTGGTATTTGCCAAGCTCTATTCTAAATGTTTTTTTTTTTTTTTTTTACAAATATTAACTAATTAAATCCTCGTATTACTCTTATGTGGTAGGAATTGTCATCATCCATGTTTTGACAGATGAGGAAACAGGCTCAGAGATGTTACATGACTTGCTCAAGGTCACACAGCTATCCAAGGGTGGTGCTGGGATTCAACCCAAGCAGTCTGACTTCAGAGTGGTGATCTTCTGTATTACCCTCTGCTGCCTCTTTGTGATGCCAGAAGGGAGCAGGAACAGGAAAAGCAAGAAATAAAACCTTGGACAGCTCCAGGAATTGCCCACCGAGATGGACAAGAAAACCAAAGAACCTGTGATAATTGCTTCATCCTTTTAGGAGAGTGCTTGTGCATTTGTATAGGATAAGGGTTCTTCTCAAAAGACAAGAGGAATTTTATTTATTTATTAAGTTAAAAAAGATTTATTTTATTTAGTTATTTCTCCCCACCCCAAGAGGAATTTTTAAAAAGAGTAATCTTAAAAATAGTACATAACATCAATGTTCTCTTTTTAAAGCAATAGCCAAAGAAAAGGAGAAAGGAAATTTTTTTTAAAAGGGCAGATGACTGCATAATTTTTAAATATATAAAAGATCCCTTGAATCTGAAATATGACAATATGCAAGATAAGATTTCGTAAGGAAATTGCCTAGAAACCAGGGCCTCAAAATCCCAAACTGACATCGATTTTCTGTGGCACAGGCCCTTCTATCATGCCCTCATAAAGCATCCATAGAGTGAAGCTGATGCCAGATTCTAATGGCTTAAAGGCTAATGAAGATTTCAGGTTATTACAGAAAAGTAAAAGTAAAATTCAGCATCAGAAATCCATTCTCTTAAAGTTCAGTGGTCATACACCAATATTCCAGGGGAGCCCCCTGCCACTCTCAGTTCTCTCAGCCATGCTGCTGGAACCTACTTCCTTTCAAATTAGTACCCCTTCTTCATGCTTTCCTTTCCTTTTGTAGTTCTAGGACCCCCAGGACTTTGCGTTCAAATTCCTTCCCTTAAAAAAGTGTGTGTTTTTCTAGAACGGGTCATTCAGCAATAGGGTGGTTACAATGCAACAGCATATAGAGGTTAAAAATTCTAGTTTTGAACAATATTGGAAATACTTTCAATATATTAAGTGAAAAAAGTTTACAAAACAGAATGATGCAAATTTGATATTTATTACTGGAAGGAAATATGCCAAAACATTAGAAATGTTATCTGGTAGAATCAAAGGTGATTTAAATCATCTTCTGAACACTTTCCAGTATTTTGTGTGTGTGTGTACATTTTCTACAATGGGCATATGTGTCAGAAAAATATTTTAATGTCAGAAAAACATTTTCCCAAAGAATTAATGACACTCTAAGACCAATAAAGGCAATGTAGGTGTAGTTCCATGGTTATTGGGGAGCTCATTAAAATTTAGTTTTCTAAGCCCTGCTCCCTTGTGTTTGCAGGAAGTAATATACATTCTCAGAAATAACCTCAGATGATTCTAATGGTCTATGCTCTGAGAAACATTGACAGTGGCTAAAAATGCACTTTTGAATCAGAGCTACACCTTGAACGCAAACTCTACTACTTACTAGTAATGTAACTGCTTACACTTTGGTTTCAACTATCTTTTAACCTCAGTTTCACTATCTGTAAACTGCGGTTGTTGAGAGAATTATTGAGAGATAACCCTTCTGGCAAATAGTGAACTATTTCTTAACCTGGAGTCCATGAGTTTGGGGTGGTTGGCAAGAGAATCTCTCTCTGAGAGTGTGTTAAAGTATGTTCCTTTCATCAGAATCTCTAAGTAGCTAGGACCAAAGAATGTGAGAGAAGCTTCTAATAAGTGCTTCAGAAATGGTAGCTATTATTACAGGTTGCGGGAGATAATTCCACAATTGGCATTATTCAAGGGCATTCAGGGACATTCCACCCTCATTTTCTGGTGATTAATTTGCCTGGTACACTGCATCCCTCCTGAATGCGAACCTGGAATATTCACTGGATTTCCCCACCTCCAATACTCCCTTCCTTTCTCTCTCTGATAGGGATAGTTGACAAAATCTTGGAAAGGGAGAATAGCAAAAGTTTTCTAAGATTGCACACTGCTGTAGAGTTGCATCTGCAGCTCACAGGGCATTTCTTGTTCCAAGAAAATTTGTTTTATTAATCCTGTCTGTGGTGGCTTGAAGCTATGTATCCAAGAAAAACATGTTCTTAAACTTAATTCATTCCTGTGGGTGTGATGAGGTTACTTCAGTTAGGGTGTGACCCAAATGAATCATGATGAGTCTTAAACATATTATCAAAGGTATTATAGGGAAGGCAGCAGAGAGAGAAAAAGCTACAGGGAACGGTCAGAAGCTGAAAGTCAACAGAACCCAGAAGAGGAGAAAGTCAGGAGAGGCTGCCATGTGCATTGCCATGGCAAGAACCAAGGATCACTGGCAGCCAACTCCAGATGCCAGTTTTCTAGGAGAAAGCATTGTTTTCATGGTGACTTGATTTTAGACTTCTCCTAGCCTCAAAATGAGACAATAAATTCCTGTTGTTTAAGCCACCCCCTTGCATTGTATTTGATTTAGCAGCCAGGAAACTAAAGATCCTAAGATCTTTGTGTTACTTGAATCTGAGGATTCATGTCTTTCAACAATTCAGAAAAATTCTCAGACATTATCTCTTTGAATATGACTCACCCGCCACGTTTTATCTTTTTTTCAGGGATTCCTATTGAACATTACATATACCAGACGTTCTCACTCAATTTCACATCTTTTCTCGTATTCTCCAGACATTTACCTTCTGTGCTACCTTCTGTGTTTCAGCTCTATCTTCCATTTCACTAATTCTCTCTTTAGCTGCATCTAGGCAGTGGTTTAACCTGTCCACTGACTTTATATACCATTACAATGCAAATATAATTAACATAAATCAAAAGGCGGACGTATGAGAGTGCCCATTTTATTATCTTTCACAGCAGGTGGTCAACTGAATCATTCATTTACAGCCAACTAATATTTATCAAAATCTTTTTCCTTAACTTTATAGGAACTTTTAGGATCTACTATTTTTATGGTGAGGAAATTCATTTATCTTACATCTAGCAGTTTTTCTGCTTCCCTTATTTAATTCAAGCAACATTAAAAGAATTAAAACGAGCATGATGATCCTCTTTTTAAAAGTTATCTCTGCATGTTTGCGTGTGTATACATGTGTGTGCATAGAGATATCTGGAATGATGTTCATTTAATATTAACAATAGTGGTTTCTGATTAATGGGTTGAGGTGCTATTTTATTTCATTTTTCTAAAATATGTAAATATTTTACTTGAGTGTAACTTAACAAAAAAGAAAAAAGAAAAAGAAAGGTTGCAAATGTCAATGGCTAAGTGAAGGGTCACTACATTTCCCTCCACCTGCCAATTTATCCTCTAATTCTATTCATGTTCTAGGTACTTTATTAAATTCACTTCGATTTTCCTCATTTAGCTGTTAATACTCAATACTGAACTTTCTTTCTAAAGTTCAAATACACTTTAGTTAAAAAAAAAGTTATGATTTCAAAAAAGTCCACAGTAATTTTCATTGAGTTCCTGAGATTCTCACTGTAATATAACAACTGTACTTCAATCTCTTAATGAAAATGAAGCCAGGTGTAGTCATTCATGGAGTACTTATAATTGGTATTCAGGCATTTTTCACAATTGAACAATGAAAAACAGCTGAAGGCTTTGAGCCCATTGATAATTTCGCAAAACTGCCTTTTATGAACTTATAAAAATCAAACAAATCAAGTTACCTTTGTTTGGTTTTAGTCCATAGTCTTTAATAAACACTTTTATTTGGACTAGGGCTCCGAGTCTGTATTATACCAGGATTCATTAATATTTTCTTCCCTCCATAGTATTTCCTAGTTATAAACCCCTTAGATATTTCTCAAGACCCAGTTAGTTCTAATTTGCTACTTCCACCAGGTCCTCCAACCACAGACTTAATGATCAGCAATTCCTCAAGTGAATTCATACAATGGAATCTGTTTCACAGCAGGTATTAGCTAACATTTTGTATCTACAGTATATTTTAATTACATGAAGGAAGCAAAAGTATTCTTAGTTATACATATCTTTGGGTTTTATATTTATTGATCTCTAATATTTCATCTTTGTGGAATTTTCATTTTCAAAAGATTATAAAAGCAGTTACTAAGTAGGAAGCTCTTGCTTGACGTTACAATGAATGGTAACATATACAATAAGTAATACCTGCC
>JAQZBX010048661.1:7174-20227 GCA_029593785.1 Cabassous unicinctus
GGGGCGCATAAATAAATAAAATAAACCTTTAAAAAAAGACTGCTGTTCTCAATCAGTAATGTTTGTCATGGAAGTTGACAGGGCAGTAAAAGTATTTGAGCCTTGTCACTTGCCAAATCTGACCTAAATTAAAATTCCCTGAAATCTCAAGCCATCTCCCTAAACTCTATGGTCCAAGAAGTAGGAGAGGAAGAGGTATAAGAGGGGTACAAAAGACTTACCCAGCCCTCCCCCACTTCCCCATGCAGTCCACTTCATGACAGAGGGGCTGGGCTCCGTTCCATCACCAAGTCCTCTGGCCTCATTTCTAGCAATAGATCCACAACTTCACATTTCAATTATGACAAAACAAAAGCAAAGATCCTAGAGCACTTACAAAGACATTTTATTTGGTTTTGGATAGATATTTATCTGGAGAAGCAGAGGGACAGCCTTGCATTTAGACGCAGTGTGATCCATCCCCCTCCCAGCGATGAATCCCTTCCTTCCAACTTGACTCCCAAACCATGGAGACCCACTCTGGGACCCTTGACCCTTCCCAATGGCTCTCAAATAGGAATGGCACAACCACACCTGCCACACAGAACTGATGAGTCCATGCTCCTGTGCTCCAGTCCTTGCCCTAATTAGCTCCTGCTTCCCCTCTATCAGGGAATCTCCCTTACATGGTGACCCATCTAGGGAAAAGACCAAACATTCCAGAGAATGAAAAGACAATGGGGGTGTGAAGTGAAGTGAATTCTAGGGATTTCTCTAAAGCGTGATCCTTGACCAAGGAAGGCCCGTTATAAAGAAGGCAGCCATAATCCCCATCGTCACTCAGCTCATGGTTGTCACCTGGGTGGTGACATACAGTGAGATGGGAGGTCCCAGGGAAGCCCAGATTTGCTCAGTGCAAGAACAGATCTTACCAGAAAAGGGGCTACCATGTGGTCTCCAGTTCTCTCTACCCCAGCATGCCTAACTACACAAAGGCTTTCAGGACCAGCCCAGGTAAACAATTCAGGATTTCAAAATGCTCCAGAGCCCCAACATTCCATTGTCTCAGAAAGAGTGCAATGTGTTATCTGGGAAGAGATGCAGTCCCTAAGCTCAGCATCTGCCTGTGAGTCCATCAGACCCAGGGGCCCTCAGGGAGAACAAGGCACAACCACTGTATCTGCCTTCGGCAGAGACAACACCTGCCTCTCATGGCAGGCAGGACAAAGCCCTCCCCAGGTGCACAGATGAGTGCCAAATTTCTCCATGGCACTGCACAATGCACAGAGAGTGGAGTGAGGGGGACCCAGGGTAGGGGACCAGCCATATGCTGTTCCTAGCTGGAGGGACTGGGCTCAGGTGGCTCCCCAGACCAGTAACATGGCAGGGGAGATCTTAATTGACTGAATGCCTCTCTGAGTCTCCTTGGAAAATTACTGTGGGTAATTCTGACCCATGAGAGACATCGGGGCATGAAAAATAGAAGCGTGTTGTCATTCAAATGGGAGTTGGTGAAACAGAAAATACATGAGAACTCCAACACAAGCAGAAGTCATTTCGCCTCTGAAAATCCTCCCTAGCTACCAGTCTTCAACTTCTCCTCTGCATCTCACCATACAGGGAAAAGTCCAGCCAAGAGAGAAAAAAGACAACGAGTATGGGAAACTGGGCCTGGAGTCAAGGACCTAAAGCCACTGGCCCACACTGGACAGGGCTCTCAGCCAGAAGGCCTGGCTGGACCAGACCAGCAGTCTGTTCTCCCCTATCCATTCACAGTCAGATCCAAAGCACCCACACAATGCTGCTGCCCTCAGGACAAGGTCCATGCTCTGTGCCATGGTAATCAGGTATTCTGGCTATGTCCCCATGTCCCTTTTGCTCTGAATTCCTCAGGCTGTGTTCACCTAGAACACTGTAACTTATCCTTCCAGATCCAGCATCATCACCTCTTCTGTGAAGTCGTCCCTAAACCCTCAAGTTCAGGAGGAGGCTATCCATCCTCTGGGCCACCTCTGGACCTACCACACACCATAAATCAGCACTTTTTATACCACCCTTGGAAGGCATGTGCACAGATGCATGTGTCTCCCCTTTAGACTGACCTCACAGGCAGGGCCTTACACCTGTGCTCCTGGAGACCAGATCTGAGACTGGAACAAAGTCATGGGTGCTACATCCCAGTGTATGGAATTAATGGATTAGTGTGCTGCTGCCTGGCCAAAGGAAGTCAGCTGCAGGAATAGCAAAGGCAGCCTGTGGCCAGCTGCAGAGGAGAGCCTCCACCCCACCTAGTGCTCTAGCCCAGGCTTGGTGTTCTAGGGTAGTGCCACCCACCACATGTCAGAAGGCCTCTGCGGCTGAGATGATGTTACAGTCTATTTTGAGGGACACAGTGGAGCATCTGTCAGCCTGGCCAGCCACACCCTACATGCATCATCACTAAGAACAGGGACACCCACAGGTCCATGCACTTGACCCAAAGAAATTGCTCCCTCTAGGGACCCTCAGCGTCAGAGCCTCCTTGGCTTCCTGGCAAGACCAACCAATACCCCTTATCTCCTGGCACCACTGGCATGCTCTGATGTTCCCTCACCCCACTAGACGTGCTCCCTCAAGTTCACAGTTCTGGTGACTTGGCAAAATGCAGTTGAAGCCCATCAATCTGGCCAAACTTTTGTCCAAACAAGCCCCTCATTCTCCAGTTTTCCTTTATATTTAGGGAGTGCCCAGAAAGCCCAATGCTCTGAGATCAAGCTAGTGACTGACAAATCATTATAGGTCCACACAGGCCTCGCCTGCTCAGAAACTCCTCCAACCTGCCCAGGCTCTGCCTCCTCTCACAGAGAGCCTTTCAAACCACTCTGTTGGGTAGACCAGACTCACTGAGGACAGGGCCTGCCTGTGCTCATTTCACCTTTGTTCTCCCAGCACCTAGCATAAGGGCCTGGCACATAGTAGGTGTGAATAAATATTCTCTGAACACTTGATATGAAACCATTCTGATGAGACTAGCTGAGTGTGTTCCTCTACAAAAGACATTGTCAGAACAAAGGTCCTCTGAAGAACAATGATACTAACAACTGGGTTCACAAACACCCTTCACAAAGGAGGCCCATATTCAAATCTACAGAAAAACAAGTTCACAGTCCAATGGGATGGTAAGTCAATCAAGCCCATGCTACAGCACACTATACTTCACTGGCCCCACTCAGCACTAAGCACCATTCAGCTCTGTCCCCTAACACCGTGGTCCCCGAAGAATCCAATTGGACAACTCCTTCACTCTACCCAGGGAAGGATGCAATGGCAGCCACGATAGGGAAAAGCAGTAGCACGGACACGAGTCTGGGATCAGCAGAGGACATCTGATATTTTAGGCTACTCCACTGCACGAAGTCAAGTTACCAAATATCTCAAGGGCTCATAGCTCTCCCATAACACGGGCACATCATTATCTGCTCTAGCCACTTCCCAGAGGCACCAGGAGGATCAAACTAGATAACACAGCAAAGTCCCACAATTGGCTAACACTTGGTTTACAGACCAAACCAGGGTCAGAAACACATCTCCAACATAGATGGGAAACAGGACACAAGTTGGTCAAAGCCTGCCCCGAAACTGCCATGGGCCTCCTCAAAAGCACACCTATCCCATTCCAACATCTGGCTGGATCCCGGCCATGAGAAGGCTCTCAGGGATCCCATAAAGAGACTATGAGGAGACAGTCATATGCTAGCTACCTGACAATGTTCAACTGCAGCTGGCCACCACAGGCATATATAACCCAGAACGTTTTTAAAACAGAGGTTTCCAGGTCAGCTTAATAGCTATATTTACCATATGTTAAAAAATGTTGGGAATACAAAATTGGGATTATCTAAACTGAGTCCAGCTGGCCAATTCTAAATATAAAGTTTTTGACCATATTTAAAAAAAAAAATAGAAGCTGAGAGAAGATGCTCAGCTTTCTTTAGACTTGCAGGCAATACCTACAGTAAGGCAATCTGACAAAACACAAGGCCTTTTCCAGTAAGAGTCACTTAAAACAAATGTTAAGTCAGTTGAAGGAATCTAAGTCTCTAGGGTTTGAACATTCCCCTTCTGAAATGTTGTCCTCTTCTCTCAAGAGTTCAGCTGTTATCTGTGATAAAAGCTACAGAGAAAACAATCCATTTTCCTCCTTAAGAGTTTAAGAAACGCCCCTGAGTTTCTTTGGCAATACGGGACTCCAGTACCAACATTTCAGTCTACACTGTATTATCTTGGGGAATGTTGGTTTGTTTTGTTTTAAGAGACCATTCTCATTCACACTAGTTGAAGCACCTAAATATACGTTTTTATCAAATGGTGGGAAGGGAAAGTAGGAGTTTTAAAGCCCTATAATAATATAATTTTCCTATCTATAAATGTACTAGATGGGGATAAAAGTGAAAGTTTCAATAGCTTCCCGTCATCAGAATTTCAGAATTCTGGATTTAAGGCAGCTAGGATGCTGGTCTACCTCCCCACAGTGTGGATGAGGAAATGAAGCCCCAAGACCTACTCAAGGTCACACAACCCTCCCAGGCAGGGGAATTCAACGTCACTGAGTAAGCAGGCAAGGCTCTGGCTCTAGCAGTCCTGCCCCCACAACCCCTTGGCTGGCATTTTGCATGTGCCACAAGGGGGACAGTCCCTAGAAGAGAGGAAATATTCTAAATGCTCAAGAACACACACAAGATTGACACAAAGGTCAATGGTAGGGTTGGTAAACTTCCCATACCAGATGTAAGGCCTGATGAGGAAAGCCTTTCCAACGCAGTTGCAATCATGTTATTTCATTACTTAAACACCTGCTCGGTACACTCACTGGAAAAAGGGGAGACTGGGAAAAGAAAAAGAGAAGTGAAAAATCTCCTTCCAGTATTCCCTCTGATTTCCTGTGTCTGTTTAGATCACCCTAACATAGGGAGTCTCCCTAATTCTGACTTTAATGAGGACCTTCCTGAAGCTGGTCCAACAGGTGCTCAAGTCCCTGGATTGAAAAACAAGTTTATGAGTAGCAGAGTCACCTGACTCTGACCATGTGCATTCTGTTTACTCTAAGATGACAGACCAGAGGCTGCCACAGCTTTGATGAGTACTGCAAAGACTCTACTATTCCTTTGAGGCTTACTGGGGCCTCTACATGACTAAATTCCCTAAAAAAGGAATCTTGAATGCGGCAAGGGCATGAAAGGAGGGAAGTCACAAACACCACACACAAGGGAGAAACCCCATTCTGGACACTTAATTGTTAATGTAAACTTGTTACCTGCTTCCTTGACCTATGAGGTATCTCATTACATCATCGCTAAAAAGAAGTCCCCGCCACTCCCAACTCACCTAACTTGCCCTCAAGGCCTGCTCCCTAGACCAGGCTATGCCTACAGTCAGGGATCAGAGGCAGCCCACCATTCAACCCTCTGCAGCCCAGACCCACAACTTACTACCTGTTGGCTACACAGATGTAGCCCAGCAGCTCCTATCAGTCACCACAAGTGTCAGCCAGGGGACCTCTAACTGGGACCACAGGTCAGATGTTGGGGAAAAAGAGTGCCAGCGAGAGGCTTACCCGTCTCTTCCTTTGCTAACAATCTTCACCTCGAAGTAATAAATGCCACAGGCAGCAGGTATGGGGTGGGTGGCACGCACTGAAGCCGCATCTTTGTGATTTTTGCCATGACCTAATAGGAGAGGGCAAGGAAGAAATTTCAGAAGAAAATGCAAATGGAAGCCTCATTTTTCTCTGCTCTTTGCAACTTCAGCAGAGCTTAAAAGCTCACCTCTCTCCTGTATTTTATGCATGATTGTTCTGTAAACCCACAACTTCTCTAATTTAAAAAAAAAAAAAAAAAAAAAAAAAAGCTCACCTCTTGGCCAGAGGAAGCCCTCACACAGTCCAAGCATGGGATAATTAGAAAACAACTGAGAAACCAGGTAAACCTCCCAACTTTGGCTCACCTGCTTCTGAGAATAGCAGCCCTGCCTGAGACACTGTTTCCCATACAAACAAAATCCAGGGTGCAGGCAGTGTGGGTGCATGTGAGAGATTCCCCAGTGCTTCTGGGAGTCTCTAGAGAATCCTGCAGCCCACCTAGAAACCCAGGGGAAGGAGGCAGAGGCCCCAGAAGACCAGTGCCAAAGGTTAGCGCAGAATCCCTGGCTCAGTCTGGGATGCCTGGCAGGAGGGCAAACCCATAGCCCTATGGCTAATGATGGGATTATGACCACACTTTTCTTCAGACACTACCAAAACTAAGCGGTGGTGACGGGCCCAGCTGGAGTTGGAGCCGGCCCAGGACAAGCAGGGAAGCCATCGGGTGTAAATTCCAGCCCAGCACTGGGTCTGGACACCTGTTGCACTTCTCTAGACCTTCGATTTCTCAAGGAAGAGCAGAGCAACTAGTCAGCCGTCGGCCTGGTCAGCCCAACCACCCTGGACACCCCGCAGGGTTAAGGCCTACCCCGAGCACTAGAGCCAGGGAAGGGCTTCACGGGATAGGAGTCGAGGAGCACAACCGACCCGCAGATGCTCGGGTCTTTCCCCACAGCTGTAAGACCGGCCGATACCTTTGTAGTGGACGCGGAGGTTGCCCTGGGAGAGGCCGATGTAGTTATACTTGTCCTTGGGGCTCCAGGAGCGCGGCAGCGGCGTCTCGTGCTGATTGACCGCGGGGTACAGGCGCCGCAGGCGCCGGCTCAGCTCCTGTTCCCCCGGGGACGGCAGCCCGCCCCCCGTGCTCCCGCTGGAGGCGTCTCCAGCCTGCGGGTTCCCAGCTCCCGGGTCCGCCGTCGCCGCCGCCATCTTGGAGGGAGCTGCTATTGTGTCACTGGGGGCGGGGAGAAGCCGGACCAGATCCGCCCCGCTCAGCCAATCGCCGACGAGCCTGCTAGGACCGCAGGGAAACCGAGTCCCAGTCCGCACCTCTCTTTGGAGACTGCCACGCCTCGCCGCATTTCGTACTCCATATCCCACAATGCAGAGGTCTCCAGGGGCGGCCCGACTGGGACTGCTAGTGAACTCTGGGAAATGTAGTCCACACCTGCTTAGCCATTAGCCTGTCTAACCGAGATTTCTGGACTCAGAAAACTACAATTCCCGCTGGCAAAACGCCTTCGGACGCTCAGTTCACCTCCCGCCGCCCTAGCTGCGGTTTATCCCCCTGCCTCAGTTCTGGTAGCTAGGGTCAACTCCGCTGTAGGAACTGATTCTGAGGGAACCCCGCTCACAGACCCTAGTGCACCTTTGCTTCTCGGCCTTCCAACCGGAGAGCGTTGGGCTCGGGGGCGTGGCAAAGCCCTGACCCCGCCCTCACCGCTTAGCCGCTGGGGCCTAGTCGCCATGGAAACCGGCTGTACACTACCGCAGCTTCTGCGTCCGGGTGCTGGCTGCTCCGCGGCCCGAGGGTCATGGCTTCCCCGACGCCGCAGCGCTCCAACTTTACTCCCCTCCCGAGGTAGGCGCTGGCGACCCCAAGGGCGGAAAGAGGGCTTGAGTGTTTCTGGAGAGGGAAGAGGCATCTGGTCCAGACCTCGGACCTCCTGCTGGCCTTTGTCCAGCGGCCTGGGGCTCCCGCCCCACAGGAGCGATAGTGCAGAAATAGAATCGGGGCTGACTTGTCAGCCCAGTAAGGATATTACGTTCTAGCAAAAGGGCAACCGCAATTTATCACTAGTGGTAACAGCCAGCTTATATAGAGCATATTTTATGTGTTAAGAGCTTTAGAGCACGGCATCAGCCCAACATGTAGCCACTAGCCACATGTTGTTAAGAGCTTTATATACCACATTTAACCCTCACAACAACTGTATGAGGTAGAAGCCTGGAGAAATCATGTGTTTTGCACGTGTTTACAAGTGATGGAGCTAGGATTTGAACCCAGTTCTGTCAAACTCTAGAACCTGAGCTCTTAGCCACGGAGATAAACTGCCTCTTCACTCACTGCTTTATTATAAAGACGCATGTGTGTGGGCTGGCTAACTCTCAGCAGCCCAGGCACATCCCAGGGTCACATAGGTAGCTCCTGCCTGGACTCAGGGATGCATCCTCTGGGCCCTGGAAAATATAACAAGTCCCATTGGCCAGGAAGGCCACAGAGAATATACATTAGAACAAAACTTGGGCTAAGTACCTTTCTAGCTTTGGCATCTTAAGCTCTTAAAGTACCAGACCTCAGCTTCTATACCTGAAACATGGGGATGATACAGCCTACCTCACAAAGCTAGGTACATTTGGGTAGAAAATGTGAAGCTCTCATCATAGCTCTTGCATATAATAGGCACTTAGTAAATGTTGAATGGATGTAGTTTCCTCCTCCTGTTCATAGCAAAATACCTGATCTCACCTAAACTCTAATCTTTCAGGGTCTGATACCTTAGAACCTGCAAATGTCCTCTAGAACAGGGAGTTAAAGACCATTTTTATTATTTTATCCAAAACTAAAATGAGTCTAAAAGAACCAGGCAGCAAGCTGGAGAAAGAGTGTTGTTACCCAGTACAGGAGTGATTTAGGAAACTGTAGTCATGTTTGGAAGGGATTTGAAACAGACTCAGAAAGAAAATCCCCATCTGTTTCAAGAAGGAAGGACAATGTAATTGCTGAGGTTGAATTTGGTGACAGCACAAAACATCACTCATTCCTGCCCATAGTCTTCATTCACCAATATTTAGTGATCACACCCACACTGTGCCAGGATTCTTGTTTCCCTTAGTGGTGCAGTATGGGTGTCACCCTCCATCTACCGTTACAGCAGAGCCAGGACTGATGAAGGACAGGCCAGAGCCTTAGCACTGTAGAACATGTCAACAAGACCCATTAAAATGGACCTTCAAATTGTAAATTTAAATTTCATAACAACTCTTTGAGATCGGCAAAGCAAGAATTGTCTCCATTTTTTTGTGAGGAAACAGGCTGAGTGAAGTTAAATGGGTGCCCAAGGGGATTCTGTTGGGACCCCAAATGTCAGCCCCCAGGCCCTATCAGTCAGTAAGTGAAGGATCCAGGATTTGAACCTGGCTCTTGGACCCCAAGCCCTGTGCTTCTGGCCCTATAATACCCTATCTATGGTAGCATACCCTCCAGAGTATGCCAAGTCATGTACATTAAACTGCCATTGCACCCACAGCTAAACACTGAACAGAAGTGCAGGCCTGCAGGGTCCTCTGAGCATCTAGTGAGGGTGTCCTGCTACAGGAGTTGATGAGACTCTAGCACTGAGAAGGTTTCTGGGGAAGCAGGAAAATCGTTTGTGCCCAGGACCCAGAGCTTGCTTGGTAGCACTGGCAAGACCCAGAGCCTGCTTCTGGGAGAAGAGAAGGCTGTGTCCTGTGGATTCAAGGGTAGGAAGTCTACCCACTCAGGGCTCCTGTCACCCACCACAAGCTTCCCTGTCTCTGTGCAGAGCACACCCACGGTCTTCAGGAGAGATCATAAGTGACTCTTTTGTCCCAGAAGCCAAGAGCACCCAGAAACACAAGCTGTCTCAGAAACGAAAGACACTGGTGAGTAGCAATATCCTGTTAGACCCTTTTATGTTAGCCCCCAGACCTCCCGCTCTGCAGGCCAAATGCACCACCCTCCTGAAACGTGCCTACCAGAGCTACCTCTCCCAGGTCAGAGGATTATGGCTCACAGAGGCCCACCAGGCTCTGGAGGGAGGGAAGTGTACGCTAGCCATGCCTCCTCTAAGAAGCCTTCCCAGCCCCCTGTCAACAGGCCCCCTCATCCTGCAGCTCAGCATTCTTCATTCAGCCTGCCTTGGGCCAGGTACTGTACCAGGTGCAGGATTGTTCACAGATCTTGCAAGGTCCTTCAAGGCTATGATGGTAGAGTATCTTTTTTTACTTCATGACCCCAGTGCCGAAATGGGTACTTGAGTGACTGGCATATGTTGAGAGCTTCATAAATGCTTGTGAGTGGGTATGTGAAGACCAGAGTAAAGGAATGTTTCTCTATTACACTATTGGCTCTAGGTTGGCTCTTTTCCCTTAGAAATGGCCTTTTCTCCATTCCTATTCTTTAAGGTTTTTATATAAAAATTAATGCTGTTGGGGAGCGGATGTAACTCAAGTGGTTGAGCTCCTGCTTCCCATGTATGAGGTCCTAGGTTCAATCCTTGGTATCTCCTTTAAAAAAAAAAAATGCTGTCTTATTAAGTACCTTTTGGCCTTGAACAAACATAACTCCAGCTCACAGTGGAGCACCGTAGGCTATGTAACGGTTTTCCTTGTGTGAGTGTGTTCGGTGTGGAGAATTTGGAAACACGTGGGCACACAGTTTGCTAGTCTGGGGACTCCCAACAGGAGGATCCCAACTCCAAGGAGGGCAATGGGGCTCTTCACGGAGACCAAGTTCGGCCATGGCCCCACAAGACCTGATGACATGGGGCGAATGCTGACCCTCTCCGTCCCCACCCTGCTGCCACCCACCGGGCGGACTTGGGACCCGGCCCTTTATGCCTCTTTTCTTCTGCACGCAGTGGCGGCTACGGCCTCAAGCCCCAGGGGGGCGCTATTTCCACTCACTGTTCTCCCGGAGCCGCCTTTCTCGTTTTTACCTGGAGGGGGAAGCAGAGAGCAAAGAGAGCACGAGTACACTCCTCTTCCGCCGCCTTCTCCAGCTGTTACTACTAGGCCAAAAGCGGCCGCCCTTCTCCAATTTCCACTCCCCTCCGCCACAGAAATAGGGCGACGGCGTTTCGCGTTTCCTTCCGGCAGGACCCACAGACAAGAACACTAGGATTGGCCTTTTGAGTCTGAAAATTTTATTAATTCATCAGGGTTAGGGTTTTTTCACAACTGCCGGAGTCTTCCTAGGTTACTTTGCACTTATATAAAAATCACATCAACTTCGATAGTCTTTCAAAAAAAAACCACATTTTCCAGCTTGACTTAACAGTTTGACTTCTTTCATTTTTCCAATTTGCCTATTTCTACTTTTATTTTCTTTTCATTTTCTTGCTTTCTTTTTGATTGATAGTCCTTTTCAAGCAACTAGAGGTGCAGTTCTTTAAAACTGTCCTAATCAAAAGCAGTATTTTAAGCCCTTGTAAGGGCTGCTCTGGCCATGTGTGAAACATTTTCTTTTATTTATTTATTTATGCAGTTATAGGTTTACAGAAAAATCGTGCATAAAATAGAGTTCCTATATGGTACCCTACACCTTGCATTAGTGTGGTGCATTTGCTGCAATTGATGAAAGAACTTTTTTTTTTGCAAGTAAAGTTTTTATTGGTTTCTCCAAGCTTGAAAAAACATTTTTATAATTATACTATTAACTATAGTCCACGGTTTGCTCTAGGGTTCACTGTTTGTGTCATGTGCTATGGATATATTAAAAAATATAAATTTTATTACATTTTTTCTAACTAAAATGTATCCTCTTTTTAAAATATAATCTTCGTTAGTTTTTACATATTTAATATTTTGGAACATAGTTGTGCATGCCATAATTTTATTGATATAATATAAAACTATCAATGGAGTTATCTATTGCTAGCCCCATTATAACTGCTAATTTTTATAGATTCCTTGCATAGATATATAATTTTTTTCCTAAAAAGGAGAATTAAACTTTTTTAAAAATCAGAAATATATATATATTTTAATTCTAGTAATCTAAAATTTCCCCTTTTAGCCACATTCAGATATATATTTTTCTGCTGTTAATTACATTCACAATGTTTTGCTACCATCACCACCATACATTACCAAAACTTTTCTGTCATCCCAAATAGAAACTGTGTACAATTTAAGCATTAAGTCCCAATTCCCTGTTGCCACCCCAACCAACTAGCATATATTCTAATTCCTGACTCTATAAATTTGCTTATTCTAATTATTTTATATCAGTGAGATCATACAATATTTGTCCTTTTGTGTCTGGTTTATTTCACTCAACATGATGTCATCATAGTTCATCTATGTTGTCACATGTATCAGAACTTCATTCCTTTTAATGGCTGAACAATATTCTATTGTGTGTATACACCACATTTTGTTTATCCATTCATCCATCGATGGACACTTGGGTTCCTTCCATCTTTTGGCAATTGTGAATAATGCCACTATGAACACTGGTGTGAAAATATCTGTTCAAGTTCCTGCTTTCAATTCTTTTGGGTATATACCTAGAAGTGGGATTGCTAAGTCATACAGTAATTCTATATTTAACTTTATGAGCAACAGCCAAACTGTCTTCCAGTGGCCGCAACATTTTCCCACTCCCACCAACAATGAATAAGTGTTCCTATTTCTCCACATAGTCGCCAATACTTGTAATTTTCCATTTTTTTAAAAGGTAGCCATTCTAGAGGGTATGAAATGGTGTCTCATTGTAGTTTTGATTTGCATTTCCCTGATGGCTAATGATATTGAGCATCTTTTTATGTGCTGTTTGGCCATTTATATGTCTTCTTTGGAGAACTGTCTATTCAAGTCTTTTGCCCATTTTTTGCTTGGGTTTTTGTCTTTTTGTTGTTAAGTTGTAGTATTTCTTATATATTCTGGATATTAAACCTTTATTAGATATTAAACTCTTATTGATCAAACATTTTGAACATGAAAATTTAACACTATTTATATACATGTTGAATTTAAGAAATAAGTGGGTCAGAATATAATATGAATTTGTTTCTAAATTTCTAAATGATTATTTTAGAGGTATATTTATATTATCAGTTCCTGTTTTCATTACATTTATGAACAAATGTAAGGTATATATAGTTTCTGGTTTGAAAGTATGTTAAGATCTTAACTGACTTTTAGTATGATTTGATTTTTGTATATTTTAAAAAGATTGTTCTTCATTTCCATTTAATACATGTTATAAATCTGTTCATCAAAAATGATCAATTCTGGGAAGCGGGTGTGGCTCAGTGGATAGAGCCCCCGTTTACCATATGGGAGGCCCGGGTTCGCGTCCCGAGGCCTCCTTGTGAGGGCACGCCGGCCTGAGCGGTGCGGTGGGCTGATGCAGCAACCTCACGGCAGGAAGCGGGTGTGGCGCAATGGATAGAGCACCCGTTTACCATATGAGAGGCCCCGGGTTCGCT
>JAQZBX010048662.1:0-20134 GCA_029593785.1 Cabassous unicinctus
GCAGCTTTTCTGGCAGACTTTTCTATGGTTTAAGGCCAAATTGAGGTCGTTTCTGGACTCAGGTATTGAAACTAAATTTCAGTAAGCCTTAATTCTATTTTCTATGGTCTTTTTCTTGACTTGAATGTTTCCAAGTCTCACACTTAATCCATCTTATAGGACTGCAAAATGGTGACCCTATGCACACGGATTAGTAACTGATAGTAATTCAATGCTATCCTGCAACCTAGGAAATCTGCATTTTAACTGGAGCCTGGAGAGGAAAAAATTATCCTCAAAGGATCATTTTAAAAAGTAGTAATTTAGGTATCTTGACCCATGTGTAGTTGAGCTTTGTACTTTTACTGATTTTTTTTTTCAGTAAGAGTATAAAGAACATCCTTGGATCTTTGAATTTTACCAAGTATTTACCTTTTTATACCACATTACCATAAATGGTTTTCTACTTAATGATCACTATTATTCTACAAGTAATGATAATGAATCTTTACAAAATCAATAATAAACATATATGAGAATTGATATTTATATGAATCCAATTTATCAGCATGAATGAATATGTTTTCTCTTAATTTTTTTGTTATCTGTGCTCATTTCAATCCCAAGAGAAGAAATTTTATATTATTGAACCAATGAAACTTCATGTGGAATTTTATTTCAATTATCTATCTTTCAATAAGGATCCTAGAATTTTGAAAACCCCACTGACTCCTATTTACCAATAATCTTCAGATGCCATAAGAGAATGTCATGGGAGGTCCCTTACTTAAAAGACTGTCTGGTGCCCTGAATAACTGAGAATTATTCATTCATCTGAGGAATATTTGTCACAGAGGGTCCACAATGTTCATGGTATTGCACACACAACTGTTCTACAGTCTCTCTACTACTTCAAAATGAATTACTTTGCATTCTATATTGAGATAGTAGTTAGAAAATGGTAAGAGTCATGGGAGAAGTATTTTGCTACTGTTGCATAAATATGAAATAAGCAAGAAATCTTTCAAAAAACAAGGTGCACTCGGTGCGGTAAATAGTAAATAGGAAGCTATCAAGATGACTTTCACAGTCATTAAACATTAGTCTGTGACTTGCTGGTAGTGCAAATTCTAAAAGTATTTACTTATAGAAATAGAAATAATCTTCAGCTGAATTTCCATTAAACTTTCCATGATCATTCAGAGAAGTTACTTTAGCAGAAAGAAAACCTTATCTCTAATGCAGCAAATTTGTGTTTATCATGTATTTACCAAAGATATTTTACATTTGCTGACAATATTTATCTTATGTATTTAATAACTTAATTTAAATTAATATGGATACACATGTATACATGTGTTTGTGACTTTATGATACACTGAAACTGTTTAGAAATGATTCTACCACTATCTGGTCATTGTGGAATTTAGGATTGTTAGACTAAAGAGAACAGCCTAAATGTCTCAGAGTCTCTTAATGAGTCAGCTTGTTAAATGCTGCATATTCCTGCCCACACCTTTAAGCACATGGACATATAAAAGGTTCTGGGAATCCCTGCAATAGTGAAACCCATTTTATCTCATTTTCAATATGTGGAATTTTCCACATTTATTTTGCCATAGACCTATTTTGTTTCCAGTGATTTTTAATTTTTTTTTAACTTTTAAAGAAGCTTTAGATTACAAAACTGTTACATCGAAAATAAAGGGGATTCCCACATACCTCACCCCTCTCCCTTCTCCACTTTTCCCCATTAACAGCATCTTTCATTAGTGTGGTATATTTGTTATTATTAATGAACACATAATGAATCATTGCATTAACCATGGTATATACTTCACATTACAGTTTACACTTGGCACCACACAATTTTATAGGTTTTGACAAAATGTATAATGGCTTGTATCTGTCATTTCAATGTCATTCAGAACAATTCCAAGTCCCAAAAATGCCCCATGTTACACCTACTCTTACTTCTCCCTCCCCTCAGAAACTCTGTTGACCACAGCTTTGAAAATACTAATCTAAAAACAGGTGAAAACACACTTAACGTTTATTTGTGTCCCATTTTCTCATTCCTAATCATAATTGCTCTACATCTGCTGCAGTCTCTTTTAAAAGTGAACTGCAAAAGAAGCAGGGTATTATTTTTTAAACTAAAGTATCTTCATGCATGTCAGGAGGTACTATTATGAAAATACATCTATCTTCTTTCTAAGCTGTGGAGTATGGATTGCTGCATATTTGGAAAAGAAAGAGTATGAAATAGGCAGATCAAGTTCCAATTTTGTCATTTAGTTAATTTAAATACATTAGCTGAGTGCCTTTATGACATTAAAACAAAAGATTTATACATATTAAGGTGAAATTTTTCTAAATTGATCCTTCCTCCTAGGGAAAAAAAGGCCTTAGATTTTAAATACACTGATCCTCTAATGAATGACCACGATGGTCAAAGATGTAGATTTAAGCCTTGAAAATTATTTCAAAGCACCAGGGAGTATCAGTTGTCATATATTATCATACTTGGGTTTAACATAAGCTGCAAAATAATAGCAAACACCAAGTAAATCTATGCTATTTCATAATTTTTATGAGTGTCTACTCCTCTTGTCAGGTCATGGAAAGATTTCCTAGTTTGCTTATCACTTCTTAAAAGTTTTATTTGCCACAATAAAAAAAAAATCATGCTTATATTCACGTGGAATATCTCTGATTTTTCTTGCAATCCACCCATGTCTGCATATGCTATTTTTATTACCTGAAAACGTCTCTATATTTGACTTCTGACAAAATTCCTAATGAGCATTCAAGTCCCAGGTAAAGATTAGGTTTTTTTGACGCCTACTCACTCTCCTGAGCAGTCACTTTGTTCAAACATTTATTATTGTACCAATTGTACTTAATTTTCTCTCCATAAGTCTCCCTCATGAAAAAAATATCAACTGACTTTTCCCAGTCATGTTTATCTTTCCAGCAAAATAATTTCACGTAAACGGTGGTCAGTGCAGTTTGTGTGCACACGGTATCTTTTTATAGTGACTAAATCATGTCGTATCCTGGTTACATCAAAGAGACAAAATAGTTAACTTATAAGCGTTGTTGATTTAATTCCCAACAGCTTAGAAACTTGAAATATATATTTAGTGACATTGCCAATGCACTGAATTTTTATTTGCAGCATAGTGGATCAAGCCTACAAAGTTTTTTTAAAACCCAGGTTAAATATTTTTTTTTAAATGGAATGAATTACTAAAAGTTTATATTTGATATACTGCTTATGGAAAAAATGAATTCTAATAAATCTTTACAATTGGGAATAACGGGCCCACATTACCACCTGAAAAATGTTCAATTGGCCTGAGTGGCTATTGAGTCTTTCCATTGGAAACCACTCTCCAGTTCACCTCTATTCACTCTTATTCCCAACTCACTCCACTCATTTCTGTTACCTAAATGTTTCCCTTAGTTACTTGAGTTTGTGGTCCCTTTTTCAATTCTTGCATCATTTATAAAATAATATATGACAAGTCCAGGAATCCATGTAGGAAAAGGATATATCCCAGACTCTTGGTACAATCCTTTCTCATTTTATACTTTCATTAATGATTATTATCTGAACAGATGACATTATTTGAATGTATAATCCATTCATTTTAATTAGTATTTTCTGAACTTAAACTATGGATACTTCAACTTTTCTTGATCAGTTTTTTTTTTAATAACTTCTGGACATTAGAGTTCTACAAAAAGAAGGTTGAACTATTTATGCATGATGCAAAAAAAACTTAGAGTCAAATTTTTGTTTACCAGTAACATGAATGTGCCAAATTCTGTTATATACCCTAAACTCCTTAAATTCTCTCTGGCATAAAGGGAAAACATAGATGGATAAACAAACAAATACAATGATCAAAATATAGAGAACCCTCTTTTCCCCTACCTGTGTCTCTCTCGCTTTATTCATTCATACTCTGCTGACCACAAATTACTTCAACAGGATATAATAGGAGACTTTGTTTTTTTTTCAAATTTGGGACATTATGTTTGATCTAATTATGTAGAGTTTCCTTCAAACCCAAGTGATACTGTGCTCTCTAATACAGCAAGTAGACAATGCAAACCACAAATGTGGACCTTCTAAGGGGTTTTCCTCTAAACACTGCATACACTGCTAGTGACCACAAAAGTGTTTAATGAATGCATGTCACCATTTTGTCCAGGAACAGTTCTAGGCTCAATGCAGAAACACATTATTTTAACTTGAACTGTAAACAACAATAGCTTTAGGATGTAGGACACATTGCTATTACCACTTCCAAATGGAGAAATGGAAGACTTGCCCATAGTTACTAAGCAGTTGAACTACAGAAACAATATAGTATTCCAGGGCTCTTTACTGAACACCAATGTAAGCTTTGCTATTGCTTCCGAGGATGCTATTCTCTGATGTTCCTGTACTGCTGATCATAGGCTAAGGCTCAGCTGCATAATAGATGTCTATAAGTACACTAGTAAGCCACATAGTATGACATGCTTATGCTTAAGGGGAAGATGAGCGACTTAATTCTGTTTTTAGGTAACACTCTTCAAGGATGCCATTGTGCCCTTGTCCTAGCTCTTCCTTATCACTTTTTTCCTCATGGCCTTCTGTGTCTATGTATGGTCTTTCCTGTTAAATTTCAAGTTTAGACCACAGTTCACATCATAGAGCACACTCTCTCCCACACAGTTGTGCATGGTATATTCTGATGGAAAATGGCCTATATCCGTCGCTGCTACACCACTCAGTACAACCCCCAAAGTCCCAAAAAAGCCCCTGTATTTCAGCTGCCCCTCCTCTCCATGCCCCAAAAACGTCCAGTGGCCACCGGCTCCACCCAGGATGTGTATATCCATTGCGGTGTTGTGCCACACGGATGAGGAATGGTGTCGGATGTTGTTGGAGGTGTGGGCGGTGGGGAACATGAGAATCCCTGTAATTTCTGAGTAATATTTAGGTAATCTAAGCACCTTTAAAAACTATATATAAATATATATAACAAATAACATTTATGTAAATAAATGCACATATATGCATATGTATTTATATAGCATTTTACAAATATTGTTATGTATTGTGAAAAATTTGATTTTTACCCACACAAAAAAAATTAAAAATTAAAAATATAAAAAAATAAAGGTAAAAAAAAAATTTCAAGTTTAGGGAGATAATATATTGCAATAGCACCTAAGAAAGGAGGTTCTCAAGTAAGATGACTTTGGTTTGGTATCTCAGATATATGCCCACTAACATAATTGGCCCAACTACCTCATCTTTCTATACTTCATTTCTGTCATCAATAAAATGGGGTTAATAATAGTATCTACCATTTTTCTGAGGATTTAAACTACAACCTGTTACATAATTAATTATCAATACATGTTAGCCATAACGCTTATGAAATTATTCACAAATGTTCGTTAAGTACTTACTCTCCTTGGTATTGGAAGTATAGCTGCAAACAGAGACCTCTTTACTAGCCTTCTAAAACTTATGGTAAAATAAAATTTGGCAGCTCATTTTTTTTTTCTTTGAATCTTAAACCACAAGGACAAACACTGAATCAAATTAATGATTTGGTGTGCTTTTGTGTGTGTTTGGGCACACATCTCTTCAATGACTTTACCTAAACTTTTTGGTATGCTCCTCTTAGTGCGTTATTTAAACTAATCTTCATCTCACTTATTCTTCCATTCCCCATATAGTAGACAACAGTGATTTTATATCAGCATTCATTTCCTATTTTCTATTTTTGAATAAACTTTTATTTTGTTTTTTTATTTATCTGCCACATGACTAAATCACTTAAACAGTTCTTGAAAAGATAGTTCCATTAAGATGTGAATCCTTATTAATTTGAAATAACAATTCTCTAATGACTGTTATTGAACAAATCACTTTCTTTGTTTCAGTCAATTAAAAAGAAAGGGTATCATTGTTGCTCATATTGGAAAAAAGGTTGTTGACCTCTGAGATTTGCTATGCAAAAGAAATCATATTTTACTAGGTGCTAGACAGTCATCTAATGACCATGAGCAGAATTCGTCTTAGGATAAACATTGTGTTTTATATGGCAAAACACAGAGATGGAACAAAACTTGTCCTTGATAACAATGTTTAACAGCTGAATTTCACCAACCAAAACCAAAACTATATTCCCTTGGATTTCATACTATGTCACACAATAAATTTTTTTATTGTTTAAGCTATTTTAAACAGATTTTTCACTTTCTTGCAGATAAGAGCATCCTAAATAAAAGTACCTTCTATGTTTCACTTATGTCTTTTTTTTACTCCAGATGGCTTCCATTCTCCCTCTACCCTTAATTCTCATTCCTTCCACAACTCCACATAATCTAGGCTTTGGACGAATCATAGAAAAATAAGAAAAGAATCAAAGAAGATAATGTCCCATAATTCAGGCATTTACACTATGTATACACAAAGATATTCATTTTCTTATAGTTTATAATTATCTTTTTTGAGAAACTGTTTTATATTTTTAATCAATCCAATTGTTTATAAATTCATTCCTTAGAATTTTATGTTTCTGATGAATTTCCTCAAAATTCATTTTTGTGAAATTCCTTTTTTTATCTTTTTCCTTTCCTTATATTTTAACATATCTAGTAATATCAAATATTAACATAGAAAATATATGTGGCCAGAATTCACAAAAATTGATAGAGTACTAGAAAATTTACAATAAAATGAATTAAATTATTTCTCATTGTAAAGGAGATAACAATTTGGAAAGCTGTAAACAAACTTTAATTATGAGAGAAAGGGCAAAAATAAAAGCATCTTAAGAGAAGAAAGGGGATTGAACAGTAGTTTGTGATGTGAAGAGTGCTAACAAGGCAGACAATAGGAATACCTCAATAGATACATCTGTGACTAAAAACTTAATCAATATGTAAAAATCTGATTTATTTTCTTTAGCAATACATTAAGTCATTGCTATTGCTCATCCTCAAAATACTGTGTGCAATTTAATTTAATTTGAGGATACTTTGTTCTTTTATTAACATATGTTCATTGAAGCATTTTGACTGTGTCCCCAACCCCATTAGATGATCTGGATAATTTCTTAATTTGAAGTTTCAGTATCTCACAGAAGTTTTTCTGAAACAAACTTTCTTTAAATTTGCTTGATTAACAAGCTTCCCAAGTGACTGATTTATACACTAATTGTTAAGGGAATAGCAGACACCGGTTAAGCAACCATCCCTCAGACCTCACCCCCACCTCATTCTCTAGGGAACTCACCCATATATGAATGCTGCATGACCATCCTCTAGCCTTCAGATATGCGCACCTTTTTTTTTTTTTTAATTGTGTTTCATTCCACAGCTAGGGGACATGTTAAGTCTAATGAAAAGCTCTTGCCAGGCCTTCAACCTGGAAAATGTAACAAACCACATCAGTTGCTCATTAGAGCAGGAATTCTCAGTGGCAGACCCTGTCCCTAAGGTAGATAAAATCTACACTCAAACTGTACACATTGTTCTCTCTTTTCTAGCATGAAATGGTGCTTGCAGAATTCAGATCTGTGGACCTCAACCCAGAGCAGTTTTGGCCATCCCGGGGAGACAGGCCATGATGGGACTTAAGTAAGTGCCAAGGAGGCATGCTATTCTAGGCTCTTTTATTCTGAACAATAAAGGAATACTTACTGAAAGATTCTGTGGTGACCTGACCCTGGATTCCCACAAAGCACCTTTGTAGCAACTCACTCCACCCTAAAGTTCAGTCCACACTGTATTCTCCTAAGCACATGACATTATGAAGTGTTCCACAGAGATACAGATATAAGTAAAACACTGTAAGTCATTCATTTTTTCAGGAATACATTATTGCTTGTTTTCTTATTTTTTAAAATTCAGTATATAAATATGTGTTGAGCACTCATGGTACAATAATAAACTTGGACTTTATCCATGCCTTTGAAAAACTGATATATGTGGAGGAGAAAGCAGATACTTTATACACACACACACACACACACACACACACATACCACACAAAGGGACTGAGAGAGAGAGACAGAGAGAGAGAGAGAGAGAGAGAGAGAGAGAGAGAGAGAGAGATTTTGCTAGAAATGTTGACCAGAAAGGAAATTATTCAGCCTCATGTATGAAGGAAGAAGGGAGAAATGTTTCACAAAGGGGAAGATATGAAATGGGTCTTTTCCAATAAGTAGACTTTGAGATGCAAAAACCATTCCAAGGAGACAGTCGACACGTAGGTCACTTTTATGGATAGATAGTATTGGTGCAGGTAGAGGTACAGGCATAAGTATCGGTATATATATCAGCACAGCTAACTTATAGGTATAGGTACACAGAGAAACCTACAAGGAATTTAATACAAAGGAAAATGAAATAATGACTTAGTACAGGTATGAAATCTGTTTATGTAATATCCAGAAAGAGATCATTCTGGATGAAATGAGTAGGTTTAGAGAAAATGATTACTTGTTGTTAACATGAATTGTGCCTATTTGTCTTCTTTATTTCCATTTGTTTTAAGAGAAAGCAAAGACACTCAGGAAATGCTCATTAAATATGGCAGTACAATAATAGAATTCATACTCCTCCGGCTTACAGATCGCTAAGAACTCCAGCCTCTTCTCTTTGAGTTGTTTCTGGTTATTTACCCTGTTACATTCTTAGGCAACCTGGGATGGTGGTGTTAATCAGACTAGACTCTCACCTTCAAATCGCCATGTACTTCTTCACTAGCAGTTTTAATTTGCTAAGCTGCTCAAAGCAGATACTATGAAATGTTTTTTTTTTTTTTCCAATGGGAATTTATTGGCTTATAAGCTTACAGTTAGATGATGAGAAAAATGTCTAAATCAAGGGATCATCAAAGTGATGCTTTCTTCCTGAAGACAGGCTGCTGGTGATCCTGGGCTTCTCTGTCATACAGCAAGGAACATGGCAGCATCTGCTGGTCTCTTCATTCTCTTCTGGGTTTCCTTCTTTCAGCTTTCTGTTTCCATGGCTTTCTCTCTCTATCTGAATTTCATTCTCTTATATAGGACACCAGTAAGAGTATTAATACATATCTTGTCTATACCTTAACTGAAGTAACCTAATAAAAATGCCCTACTTTACGCCCACAGGAGTGGGCTAGCTTTAAGAACATGATTTTCTGGGATACATTTAGTTCTAAACTACCACAATAACTTAGCATTTGTGGACTTGTGCTACACCTCAAATGAACTCCACATATGCTGACTGCTTTCTTATCAGAGAAGAAGACCATTTCCTATGCTGGCTGCTTTACACAGTGTTATATTTTTATCGCACTCTTCCTTACTGAGTGCTACATGCTGGAAGCAATGGCCTATGAGCACTAAGTGGCCATATGCAACCCACTGCACTAGTGTGAAATGTCCAAGAAAGTTTGCATCTGCTTGCCCACATTTCCTTGTGTCTACGGCTTCTCAGAGTGTCTGTTCCTTCCTGACATTCTGCTTGTCCTTCTGCAGATCCAACGTCATCAACCATTTCTACTGTGCTGACCCACCACAGCTCATTAAACTTTCTTGCTCTGATACTTATTTCAAAGAACATGCCATGCTCATATCAGCAGGCTTCAGCCTCTCCAGTTGCCTCACCATCATCCTGGTGTCTTATGCCTTTATTAATGCTGCCATCCTCTGGATCAAATCAACTGACGGACGGCACAAGACATTCTCCACCTATGGTTCCCACATGATGGCTCTCACCCTATTTTATGGGGTACTGTTCTGCATGTTTGTAAGACCACTAAAAGATAAGGCTATTGAGGAATCCAAAATAATAAATGTCTTCCAAATTTTTGTAAGTCTGGTGCTTAATCTTTGATCTATTGTCTCCCAAACAAAGATATAAAAGAGACATTAAAAATACCCTCAGATGAAATGTGTTCCCTTAGATGGTAATGCTTCCATTTTCCAATAACCAATTATTCTAAAACTTTAGCTCTAACATTCCATTCTGATGATGAAATTTGGTGTTCTCTATGGATATGTCACTTGTGTCTCAGGATAAAGGCCAGGTCCAGGCAATGAGGAGCTGCATTTTTAAATCAAGGCTCACGCCACAACATGTGGTCCATGAACATTCAATATCAGGATTTCTTTGGAGCTTTTAGAAATGCACAATAGCACTCTGCACTCAGATCTCTGTATGAAAATCTACATTTTAATCAACCCCCAGGTGATTTTTAAGCTTATTAATGTTTGAGAAACACTGCTCTATGTCACAATTTCCCAAATGATATGCCCTGATTGTTTACTAATATAAACAGTTTAACAATGTTCTTAGTTCAGTTCTTTGAATATCATTTATTCTCAATCCAACTTGAGGATTTTTAAGTAACACATCTTTCTTAACTTCTGTGTAAAAGCAGAAATTATTGTTAATGTTAGTAGTTTCCTCTTTCTTAAGAAATTGCTTGTATATTGTTGGGGGAAGCAATGGGAAGAGAGGGTGTGTATTAGTCAGTCAAAGGAGTGCTGATGCGAAGTACCAGAAATCTGGTGGGTTTTATAATTGGTATTTATTTGGGGTAGAAGCTTACAGTTACCAGCCCATAAAGTATAAGTTACTTCCCTCACCAAAGTCTGTTGCCACATGTTGGAGGAAGATGGTTGCTGATTCCTGCAGGGGTTCAGCCTCCATCTTCCTCTGAAGGCTCTGTGGTCCCCTCTTCTTCCAATAGCAGGTGCAGGCTGGCATAAATCTCATCTCTCTCTCAAGGCTTGTTTCTCTCTGGGCTCATGTGCTCTGTTCTCTCCACAAGGCCAGCCAGAAACTATCAGGCGAATGCCTGGTCTCTTTTCCCAGGGCCTCTGCTGTGTCCAGTTGAGCCTTCTCTCCTTCCTCATGTATCTGTTTCTCTATGTGTTTACTTCCCAGGCTCCAGGATCAAAACTCCAAACTCCCTTCTCAGCGGTGTGGTTTCTCTGTAAGACACTGCCCACCAAGGGGGCAGGGACTCAACATCCTACTGATGTGGCACAATCAAATCCTTAATCATTATTTAATCAAGTAAAAGTGAAACCTCTAAATCCAACCCAATCTAATACGCCTAGGAACAGACCAGTTCACAAACATAATCCAATATCTATTTTTGTATTTCATAAAAAATATCAACCTGATACAGGGGGTTAGCATGATCATCCTTTTCCTAGAACTCAGTTTGTGGATCTGGACAAATGAGCTTCAGGAACCCAACTCTTCCCTCACACCCTGCAGCCTAGGGAGAATATTTTCTTTCTTACCTTCATTTGAAAAAAGCAAAATAAGGTGATGTGATAGGAAGGACTAAAGTTGAGAGGTGGGAAAATAGAGGATTTGAAGGAGCATTGGGTCCTAATAAATAGAGTATGCACTTTTATTTGAATATTGCTTTTATTCCTGATATGCTAAATTAAGTAACATTATTTCTTTCCTGTGGATAGACCTAGAGAGATATCGCTCTTTACATGTGTCATTAGTGGGAAGATTTAATCAGAGGGAAGGAATGAAATTATTCTGGGCTCTAAGAACTCCAAGTAAGCAAAATAGTTTTGCCTTCAGTATAGTGTATAATTGACGATTTAAGGGATAAATAAAATGTTTTTCTACTCTCTAAAATATCTAATCTCTGTTCCTTCAAAATACTGATTATTTCCTTAGTTCCTTTCTTAGAAAATAAAGCCTTTCATTCCACCATTAAAATGAAAGGTATAAAATACTTTAAGTAACATAAAATAACTGTACTAGGAAGGTCTCTTACTTTTTTACAAGTGACAAAACCCCCTTAAACCAGTAAATTGATACTTGACAAGGCTACCAAACTCACTTAACTGGGAGAGAATGGCCTCTTCAACATATGGTGCTTGGAGAACTGGATATCCATATCCAAAAGAATGAGAGAAGATTAATGTGTCATGCCTTATACAAACATTAACTCAAGATGGATCAAAGATCTAAATATAGGAGCCAAGATAATAAAGCTCCTTGAAGATAAAGTAAGGAAACATCTATGTGATCTTGTTGAAAGAAATAGTTTTATAAACTTTACACCCAAAGCGTGATCAACAATGAAAGAAAAAAAATAGATAAATGGGGCTTCCTCAAAATTAAAACTTTTGCACTTCAAAGGAGTTTTTTAAGAAAGTGAAAAAGCACACTAATCAATGGGAGAAAATATTTGGGAAACACCTATATGCTAGGGCCCCATAATCCTGCATATATAAAGAATTCCTACATCTCAAAAATAAAAAGACAAAAAACCCATTTAAAAAATGGGCAGTAGATTTGAATAGATGCTTTTCCAAAGAAGAAATACAAATGGCTAAAAAGCACATGAGAAGATGGTCAACATCACTAGCTTTTAGGGAAATGCATATCAAAACTACAATAAGATATCATCTTATACCCATTAGACTGGTGGCTATAAAAAAACCAGAGGACGACAAGTGTTGGAGAGGATGGAGGAAAGGCAACACTTATCCACTGCTGGTGGGAATGTAGAATGGTGCAGCCATTGTGGAGGACAGCTTGGCAATTCCTTCAGAAGCTGACTATAGAAATTCCATATGATCCAGCAATCCCACTGCTTGGTATATACACAGAAGAATTGAAAGCAGGGACACAAAGAGATATATGCACACCAATGTTCATAGTGTCTCTATACACTATTGTCAAAAGATGGAAGCAACCCAAATGTGCATCAACAGATGAATGGATAAGTGAACTGTGGTATATACATACAATGGAATATTATTTAGCTGTAAGAAGGAATGGAGTATTAACACCCAGGATAACATCGATGAATCTTGAAGACCTTTTGTTGAGTGAAGTAAGCCAAGCACTGAAAGACAAATATTATGTCACCATACTGATATTACTTAAGTAAATTGAGCAGACTCACAGAGCTAGAGTCTGAAAGACAATTTATCAAGAGATAGAAAGGAAGTAGAGGGTGGAGAGCTAATGTCTATTTGAGAAAAATCTATTTTTGAAGTGGAAGGGTGTTATTGGGCAGTGGATGGCTGTGAGTGTGGTTCAGTCATGCTATTGGCTTCAGCGGTGTTGGTCTGTGAGGCTGAGTACTGTGGATGGGTGTGGTTGGATTATACATGGAACTGGGGGGAAGAAGGAGTGGGTGAACTCTAAGGATTTGCAGATCTATGGTTAATCTACAATGTTGGGGATGTTCTTTTGGCAAATACGGAGGGGGAGGATTACTGCTTTAGGGGGTTGAATGTGGGGGGATATATGTAATAGGGCACACCTGGGGAATGCTTCTATGGAATATGTAAGTGTTCATTTTGTCATAGAATCTTATATCATTGGGTGGAGATACATACAATAAAGAAGAAAATATTAAACTCCTATTATGGAGGGTACTGCTGTGTTCTCATTTAGAGGGACAAGAATCCCTCGAGAATACAGGCAGTACCTAATAAAAGAAAACAAACCAATATTCATGTCCTGAACATTATTGCAAGTAACTATGTATCTTATTCTTCAAACATTGAAACATAGTTGTTACCATGGGTTCTAACGGAAGGAGGAAGGAAGAATAGAATAGAAGGAATATAGGGCAATTTTAGGGCATTAGAATTCTTCTGCATGATCTTGCAATAACAGATACAGACCATTTTAAATTTCATCAAAACATAAAAATGTACTGTCCAAAATGTAACCCATAATGTAAACCATTGATCACAGTTAGTTGAATGCTTCAATATTTTTACATCAATTGTAACAAATGTCTATCAGCATGTAAAATGTTATTAATAGGAGGAAGTGTTAAAGGGAGCTGACATTGGGTATATGGGAATACCCTGTATTTTCAATGTGACTTTCCTGTAACCTAAAATTTCTTTAAAGAAAAAATGAAAAAAAAATAATTCACTGGAGGAATATATGGAAGACAAAGACTGTACATATAAGAAATCACATTGTAAAGTGATGAAAGACACAATGTTAAATTTTTTTTATATCATTGCACATTTTTTTCTCTTTTCTTTTTAAAACTTTATTATAATTTCATTTCCTTATTAATTTTATTTGGTTATTTTGTTGGCTTCATTTTTGGAAAGGTTTTGGGTCACCAAAGGGTCTCAATTGTGTCAGGAGAGGATCACTGGTGTGGGATTGTATAGGGAAGGGTACACCTCTTCAAGTGTTCATGAAGCATTGTCTTGGTAGGCGGAGACCCACACAATAACTGAAAGAATATTGAATTCCCATTATGGGGAGTTCTGCTATATTCTCTAAAGGGGCGGTTAAAATTTCTCGAGTATATGCGTAGTGCCTAGTGATGGAAGAGAGACCATTATGTCAGGCCCTTGATATTGATTACTGTACTTATGAAAGTTTACTTGTGAAATTGAAACTTAGCTTAGTATTATATATTGCCTAAGAGATACATCCTGAAATCCTCCCTCCTTGTTCCACAAATGTGATCTCTCTCTAAGCCAAAATCAGTATATAAACTCACTACCTTCCTCCCGCAACATGGGATATGACTCCCAGGGATAAGCCTCCCTGGCATGAAGGGATTATTACCAAGTATCAATTAGCAATGCATCTGGAAAAATACCTTGACCAAAAGGAGGAACTATTAAATATAAATGAGTTTTAATGGCTAACAGGTTTCAAAGTGAGTTGGGAGGTCATTCCAGAGGTTACACATATGCACATCTCTGCACTATCTCATTGACTGAGACAGTAAATAGTGCCTCAAGCAATGGGCTCTAGAGCCATCTGGACACTATAAGCAGGAGAAACAAACTCAGGAAATTGGCACCCTATCAGTGGGCCTTACTTTGATATTTATGCTTCTCCATGTGACAGATTTGGACTCATTTATAGTTTTTCCACGCTTCACTCTTCTGCCCCTTTTACTTGAACCTACAATTAATGTTATACTTGTTAAATATATGTTCCAGAGACTTAAATCTTTGGACCATTCATATGGCAGTTGAGCCCTGAATCTCAGCAGAGTTGCAACACATATTCTCCAGTTCATTGGACTCACCCTGGGAAACTAACAAGGAGATGATGATGGACAATGCTCATCCCAAAGACAGAAAGAGTCTGCAGCTTCAAACAAGATAGTGCTATCCTTCTGTCCCATGGGATCTAAGCCCTCTTTCAATAAGAAACAGTGTGCATCACCATCCCAAAATGCTCAAGATTGGTGAATGAACAACCAACTAAAATAGACTTATTATTATTTCATTATAGAATTATTAATTTAGAAATGGAAAAACTTTTATCATTAATATAATGGCAGTGGCCACCAGAGGTTCGGAGGGGAGGGAAAGATAAGAATAGGTGTAACATGCGGGTATTTTTGGGACGTTGGAATTATCCTGTATGACATTGCAATGATGGATACAGACAATTATATATTTTGTCATAACTTAAAAAATTGTGTGGGACAGAGTGTAAACTGTAATGGAAACTATAGTCCATGGTTAGTAGCAATGCTTTAATATGGGTTTATCAATTGTAATAAATGTACCACACTAATGAAGGATGTTGCTAATGTGTGAAAATGTGGGAGGAAGGGGGGGTGGGGCATATGAGAATCCTTTATATATTTTATGTAACATTTATGTAATCTGAGGCTTCTATAAAAATAAAAGAAACAAACAAACAAAAATGATACAAGAGATTTTTTTTTATAAGCAAACAGTATATCTCACATCATCCAAGGCATACAGTGCAGCTGGATCTCAGAAAACAAGTGAAATGTATAATGATGAAATTTATGCCTCATTTTTCTATTCTGTATATATACATATATATATGTTGCTACAGTATATAGTAAATGAGTTGTAAATACTGACCTTCTTCCCTGAAATCTTCTCAATTTCTCTCATTAATTATCGTAGAATTTTTGTCTGTTTCCTTTTATACATTCCCTAAAATTTACTTCATTCCTTATGGGAATTAGGGCATTTTTTACTTCTTCTTTCCAATAGTTATGAATTTTATTTCTGTTTATTTCCTTATTGCACTGCCTTAAAATGATAGTACAGTTTTGAATAGAAGTCATGAGATCAGATAGCCATGTACTGTCCCCATCCTGGTAGTGAATGTAGTGCATATCTAACACATCACTAGGTAGGATGACATTAGCTATGGGCTTTTCATACATGTCCTTTATCCAATTGAGCAAGTTTTTTCTTTTCTTTCTTTGTCAAAAATTTTAACATTAATGTTTGCTGAATTTTATGAAATGTTTTCTGCATCTTTTGAAATCATCCTATGATAGTCCCTTTTATTCTGTTAAATTGGTGAAATATGTTAAACCTGTATTGCATTCCTGAGATTAAATCATTTTGCAATTTTGTTGAATCCTTTCTATCTATTGATGAATTCAATTTGTTGAAATATAATTAAGAATTTTTTTTCATTTAGACTGAGGAGAGAGACCTGCTATATAATTTTCGTTTTTAATAAACTCATTGTCTGGTTATTTTAATATGATTATTCAAATTTCATAAAATGAGCTGAGAAGTGATAACTTCCTCCATTTTCTGAAACGGTTTAATACAGAGAGTGCTATTTTTTTCATTACATATTTGTTAGAATTTTCAGTGAAATCATGAGGGTCTGGAATTTCCATTTGGGGAAATTTTTATTTGGAATTTAATTTTAATATTCATGTTCTCTACTCTTTTTATGTGTGTTTGGATAATTTTTATGGTTTTTCAAAGAATTTGTCTATTTATGCTGACAAATGTATTCATATAAGGTTCTTTCTATGTCCTATGGTTCTTTTAATTCTATATTATCTTTTCAAATATGTGTTTTCTCTTATTTTTTCTATTGATGATTTGTAAGATGAAAGATTTAATAATATAATGAATCTTTTCAAAGAATGATTTTAATGGTTTTTCCATTACGTATGATTTCTATTTAATTGACTTCTGTTCTAACTTCCTTATTTCTACCCTGTTGGTGTTTACTTTTATCTTCTTTTTAATTTTTAAAAATGAAAGTTTGGATAATTGATTTGAGATTTTTTTCTCATATCAGTGTTTAAAGCTATACATCCCCCCCAACACTGTATGAACTGCTGGTTGCTAATTATGACACTTTATTTTTATCATTCCGTTTTTGTATTTTCTTATTTCTTCAGTGATTTCTGCTTTAACCCTTTGAATTATTTAGAAAATTGTGGTAAATTGCCATATGTTTGTGGATTTTATACATATTATTTTCTAATATAGTTACATTGTTGACAGAGGACATGATCCTTATTAAAAATTTTTGAGACTAGTTTTATGTGTCACCATATAAACTATAATAGCGAACATTCCATTTATATTTGAAAGGAATGTGCGTTCTGTAGTTATTAGGTGTCATGTTTGGTAAATGTCAATTAAGTAAAATTCTTTATAGTATTATGCATATAGTCTATTTCCTTACTTTTTTATGATCTACTTGTTTCAAAAGTTAGTAAATTTTAAGATCTTCAACTGTGGCTATGCTCATTTTTCTACTAATTGCTCTTAGTTTTTACTCATTAAATTTCAACATCTGTCATTACGTACACATTTTTAGGATTTTTATGTCTCCCTGTTAAATGGACCCCTTTTTATTAAATATTCCTATTTATTTCTGGTCATGCTTGTTCTCATTACGAGTATTTCCTTTGATACTATTATAACTATACTATAATTTTTAATCTTATTTATTGCAGAATATATAATTTTACATCCTTTTTATTTTTGTTCTTCTTTTCCTGCTATCTACTTTTTCTGACATATTTTGTCTGAATTTAATATTTTTTTAACATTCCCTTTGATTTATTTTATTTTTTAACTACAACTCTTTTGATAATTTCTATAACTTCTCTAAGGATTAAAATATACATTATTAACTTATCACAGTGTACTTATACTTTATAATTTACCATTTCATATTTCATGTTTTTGCTTCACTATCATAATATAAGTATAAATCACCTCCTACAGTTTGCATTGTTTTTGATATATTTTAATTCTACATACTTTAAAAGAAAGAGAGAGAAAATAAATGGGAAGTTGGTGTATTTATATCGATGAAGATTGTTACACAAGAACCTTGTCTGTTAAGGAATAAAAAGAAAGAAAAATAAGTTTTATATCTACCCCAAATTTACCATGTCTAACAATCTTCATTCCTTCCTGTAGTTGCATGTTTACATCTGATGTCATTCTGCTAAAGCACTTTTTTTCCTATACTGCAAGTCTGCTGGCAAAATATTAAGTCATCTTTCCTTTATTTGATGATATCTCAGTTTTAAATATTTTCTTGGTGTATATTTTCACTGGGTGTAAAATTCTGGGTTGATTTACTTTTTTCTTTTCTCAGTTTTTAAAGCACTTAAAAAAATGTTACTTCACAATAACAAACAAAAATTTAAAAAAAGAACAAAAGAAAACAAAATGTTACTCTACTGACTTCTGACTTCACTTGTTTTTGATATGAAGTCAAACATCATTTGGATCATTGTTCTCTTGTGTCTAAATAACACTTCTCCCAAATATTTTCTTTACCATCTTTTTCCAGTAATTTGAATATTATGCATCTAAACAGAGCTTCCTATTTGTTGAACTTGCCTGGGACTTGTTGAACCTTTTCATCATTAAGTTGATGTTTTCACCAATTTGGTAAAGTTTTTTCTTTTTTTTTTCCTATACCCATAATATGTATGTTAACTAATTTGTATTTTTCTCTCTCTTTTCTTTCTATTCTTCACTTTGGGCAATTTCTATGAAGTCATCTACCAACTCCATAACCCTTTCTTCTTTCATCTACAATCTGATATTCAGTCCCTCAAGTGAATTTTTCAGTTCATATATGGGCTTTGTTCAATTTTAGAAATTTTCTATAGTCCTTTTTCATTGTTTCCACTAGTATTCTTCATCTTTTTAATTATAAAACTACCAAGAACATGTTTTCCTATATGTCCTTAATATATTTATAATAACTGTATTAATGTCCTTTCTCTGCTAATTCCTACACCTGGATCACCTTGATATTTGGTTATATTGACCACATTTATTTTTCATTCCTTTTACAGATTTCCTGTTTTTACAAGTTTAGAATTTGTTATTGTATGCAGGAAATTGTGAATCATATAAGGTATTTTGTCTGGAATTTAGTTGCCTTCATAAAAGGAATGTTGAATTTTACTTGGGCATACACTTTGTTCTGGAGGCTAGTTTTGTCCCCATGGAAGGTAGATTTTAGGTTTTGTTGGAGCATATGTATAGCAGCCCTTATTCTAGGGTGGGTCTTTCTCCTAAAATGTTACCTTTATGCTGTCTCAGATGGATGCTTGGATTATTGATAAAATATCTCCATGCTATTTGCATCTGAAATTCAATATCTTTCAATATCCTGCACCTACAATATCTCTGTTCTCCTTTCAACAACAGAATTATTCTCTGCTAAATATGGGACACCTTGTTTTATCCCTTTTCTCAGGGAGCTCAGTCCTGTGATGCAGATGTTAATGCCTAATGACAGATTCCTTACAGTTTGGTCCAGTTTTATACTTGTTTATTATTGAAAAAATAGTTCAGTGCCAGTACTATTTTGTAATTAAAATCAAAATTTCACTCTGTAAATTTTGATGGGCACACTCACAAAATGACAGCTACATCATGATGGTTGCTTGGACAACAGTGATTGTAAGGCACATCCTAATTTCATAAATATTGACATGTGAAGCAAAACTGTACTTCTTAGACTCCATAAAATATAGCAATTTAGATTTTTAAAGGAAAATCTAGAGTTGGAAGTTTCTCTGTGCTTATAAATAATGGGAGAAAGTATAAAGAAGTGAAACAATTTGACAGTTTGGGGGCTATGGTCAGAGCATATTTCTCTTATATAGACTAAAGCAAACAAAACATGGATACATTGAATTGTACACAAATTACTGCTCCCTGGAGAGACAATGTCCTATATAGATAATGTGTTACACATTAATTTGAATCTTGGATCTTAAGTTTGTTATATGTAATTTGGGTAGGTGACAATTTCTTTGTTCCTAATATTTTTACTTGTTTTGGAATAATAATACCATATCATAAGACTTTAAAAATTAATC
>JAQZBX010048663.1:0-13193 GCA_029593785.1 Cabassous unicinctus
TTATAATGAGCTAAAGTTCAGTGAAATTCATTCTACTACTAAACTGAGTCTGCACTGGGAATGGGAAAATCCCATTATGTGGTTAATTAATTTTGTCATCAGTTACTGACTGCAGTTACTCTACCTTGATTGGCTGGTTTCTAAGCAGGGCAATGTTAAACTTGGGAGAGAAACAGGTGTGGTATCACTCAGGAAATAGAGCAGAGGGTTGGTCCATTAAGGGGGTAAAGGAAATTCATGGGCAGCTTCATTATGGGAGAATCACCTGGATGGACAAGACAATAGGGAGTGAAGTTGCCCCTCAGAGGCCCTCAATCATCAGAGGCTCAAAAGGTCATAAACCAGGTCATTCTTGGATGGCAGAGAATCCTGGATTATGGACAGAGATCTTACCATGTTCAAACCCACTTGTTATGGTCCATGTAGTCCCCCTTGTTCCTGAGAAGGCCAAGCATCCTCTTACACTGGCATCCTCATCTTCTGGTTGGGAAGTCCCCTGCCCTCTGGTCACTTCTGTCATGTCTTCATGATCTGGGCTTATGAAGTCTGTGGAACTGAAGTGAAGTGTAATACCTCAACAGACCTGCAATCTGCCTAATCTCAATGGTTCTTCATTTTCAAATCCCCAGGTAGTAATGGTTATATTTCCCAAAACACAAGGAAAAAAAATACATATTTCATGTAGGTAGAAAAAATTCCCTCATGCATCTTCTTTACCAATGGGATGAAGAAATTTTCCCCACACCCATTCTGTTCTTCTCACAAGTGATGGCTCTTTCTGAGACATTGACTCTCTTCTGCCATGATTACTTTCCCCTTGAATAGAATCCTGTGTTAATCAAGACATGCACCTTATAGTGAATTTAGATCAGCACCCTTGAGTGCCTGCTTTTTCAGACACTGTGAAGGTTTATCTCAATAGACAGTATTAAGAAAAAGAAAGTCAACATTTCTCCAGAAGTACAAGGAATAGAAGATTCTGAGAAGTTATTTTTAATCTTGTGGCAATCACAGTTGAAAACCTAGATTAAAGTATTTTTCTCTTCAAAATTCAATTGTTACATTTGGCATAAGAGGAGGTATTTACCAATAACCAATTAACATTGAAAAATCATTTTCTCTGTCATTGGATAGGGAACTTTACAGTAGGAAATATAGAATGTTATGATTACTGGTTTACCCTTATCCTGCCACTTTTTCATTGGTTTCTAATAAATATGATATGAATATGTCTGAACTGAAGATGAACAAATGAATTATGTATTCTTTAAATGCCTTTGGCCCAAACCAGGCTTTCATCACTGTTCATTTATAGTCCCACTCAAATTTACTTAGATGGATTTCCTTGAAAATTTGAATCTTCATGTATTACTTAGCATTTAGAATCACATAATTTTTGCATCAATGTCCAAATAAATACTATTAAAAATTAAAAGCCCCATAATCCAACACCGAAAGCCACACTACTATATATTTCTCCCATTGTACTATTTATCTGATGGATAAACTGAGGCCCAAAATGAAAACCAACCAGAAATCCACCTGTAATAGTGCTGCCTATGAGCAGATTTCAGGTTGGTGGAGGCTGGGCAAACTCTGCTGGAAGAAATGCAGCTTCCAGGATCAGTGAGGAAGGGTATATGAGGGATGTTTCCTTCCCAGGCAAACATTTATGTTGTTCAAACCTCGTGTGATGGGACACTCTAATCAAATCAAGTGCATCTGATCACCTTTGGTCTTTTTGCCATTTCCAATCATTTACAAAATTTCAGTAGCAACCTGTGTGTATTTTAACAATACAGATTTTGTACATGTTCACAAAATATGTGCATGTGTCAGTATACTGTCTGTATCTTTCTGAACATTGCATTTAAAAAATATTTATTTATTTATTCCTACCCACTTGCCACATGTGCTCACTGTCTGCTCTATGTGTTCATTCACTGCACATTTCCTCTTTGTCTGTTTGTCTCTCTTTGTTGTATCATCTTGCTGCACCAGCTCTCCATGGGCATGGGCCATCAGCTCTCCATGGGTGTGAACCATCAACTCTCTGTTGGTGTGGGCCAGCTTGCCCTCACCAGAAGTCTCTGGGAAACAAACCCAGGGCCTCCCATATGGTAGGTGGGAACCAAATCAATTGAGCCACATCTGCTTCCCTGCACATTTCATTTTGACTCAAATAATTCCTTGAAAATCTCCAATTGGACACATATAATGTAGCCTAGTTCACTCAGTTTCACTGCTGTTTACCAACCACCTGTATTACATGTGGATTTCTTTTTTAATACCTTCTTTTGGTTGACATTTTCTTTCATTCCAACACTTCCCTTCCATTACTGATGGTGTTGTGGGTATTTGGGGGGACATACCCTTGTTGATGTGAAGAATGGATAAGCTTTGGGATATTTTCAAATGCTGCCCAAGTGAATATTATTTCCTCTAAGTGGTTAGACAAAGTGTGTCTCCACTGACACTGGAGGAGACTCTACATTTTTACATATTGTGGTCCCACTAGGTAGAGATTGATTTAAGAAAAAATTTTATATGTGAAGTTAAATTGGTTATTTATTTGAATTCCATTTATTGTTTATGATGCAGTTTATAATTATTTACCACATGATGTTACTAATTTGAATTGTCTGGTCATATTCCTTTTGTCTATATTTTTGTTCAAAATTTTTTTGATTTTAGGTTGGTAGATATACTATTTTCTAACTGTTTTGGATACTATTAGTTTCTAGGTGATACCATTGTCAATATATTTTTCCATTCTGTAGCTTGTCTTAACTTCTATTGTCAGATAGACTTTAGTAATATTTAAAGTTGTTGGGAGTTTGGCATTAATTTACAAAATGTAAGCTGGTGTGCATCTGGTAGAAGTGCTCAGTGATCATCTAATTTATTCATGTAGCAACTATGCCCTGATCACTCACCAGGTCCAGGTCCTGGGTTAGGCCCAGGGTCCAGTGCTGAAAATGATTGACTTTCTCCCAGCTTTCCAGAAGCTCAGAGTCTGGAGGCAGATATGGAAGAATATTAAACAAATACATGTGAAATAGAAGAGCAAGTGCCACAGTGAAAATAAAGTAGGGTGCTGCAAGAGGGGAGCTGGGAGCCACTAGGTGGGTGGGCCTGAAAGGAGTCATTAAGGTGACATTTATGCTGCAATCAGAATGAGAAACAGGAGACAACGCTGCACAAGTCTGTGAACAGTGTGCCAGGAGAAGGCACAAGTTTGCAGACTCTGATTCTGAAGTGATTTTGGCCTGAGAGGAGGTTAGAAAGGAGGCCACTGTAGATAGAGGAGCTTGGGAGAAGAGGTGGAGAGGGAGGGAGGAGGAGAGGGACAGATCCTGGGGTCTGACACATTGTATTAGTTATCTATTAGTATGTGACAGCACTATACCAAAATTTAGTGGCTTACAACAACAAATGTTTCTTATTGCACAACTTTTGTGACAAAGAATTCAGGCAAGGCTAAGCTGTGTGATTTTGATCCAATTTTTCTTCCAAGACTGAGAAGTAGTCCCAACTGAGGCTTAACCTTGGAGCGGCCTGATTCCAAAGGCAGTCATGTTATTTGCAGGATTCCATTTGGACTGAGGGCTTGAATTCCTTTCTGTCTGTTATCTGAGCCCTCCCTCAGTTCTTTACAATATGGGCCTCTGCACATCATAGCCTGTTTCCCCAGCATGAGGTATAAGATAAAGGTATAGATTTAGAGGTAGATATATACAGAGAGATGGAGAGGCAGTAAAAGAAGACTAGCAAGACAGAAATTACAGTTGTAGCCATATTCTATTGATAAGAAGAGAGTCACCAAGTCCAGTTCACACATAAGAGGAAGAGATTAGACAAGGCCCTGTATACCAAGAGGCAGAGATCCTTGGAAGTTATTTGGTGGCTTTTAACAACATAAACTAAATGGAGGCATTTAATCTGATTCTAAATATAATGGGTATGCATTGAAGGGGTTTGATTCAGATGGTGCTATCTGTTTTTCATTGAATTTTAAGTCCATTATTTTGGGGGCTGGGAAATGAACTCAAGAAGATAAGTTAATTTCCCATAATCCTACCATCAAGAACCAGCCTTGTATTGAGTTGAAATCCCTGCTGCTTCCTATTCCTTCATGTAATTCTTCCATCTCTAAAGTACATGTATTAGTGATCTTTCACATTAGATGATGAGTTTTATAGATATTATTCCATATACATATGCTAAAGTCCCTAGGATGTGGAAGTTAGGATGATCCTCATGGTTTTGGTGAGGAGACTAGGGAGGCCCAAGAGGCACAATGTCTTGTCCAAATTCATGGATAAGGCAGAAAAATGAGATAGGCCTGAAGCCAGCCCTATTTCCTCAATATTGGAATCCTGAATTTCCCAGGCCTTTCCCAGATTCTTCAGGGAGGGTGTGTATGTGTAAACTGAAAACATGAGAGAGGAGGCTGAAGAGATATCAGCTTTAGGAGAGGTTTTATCCAAGGAAGTGGGGCAGATAATGGGATCTCAAGAAGAAATCTCACTTCCTTAGAGATATAACCCAACAGAACTTGGAACCCTGGTAACCAGGCACCCACATTCTAGAGACAGCCCCCAGCCCAGCTCACTTGAGCAGGATTCTTCAGAGAACAAGATGTTTTCTTGTTTACCAAGGTTCTTACCTCAGGAAAACTGGCAGTGAGAGGCTTTTTCAAAGCTGCAGGAAATGATTCAACCTCTACAACAGAAGTCTCTGGCCATTTAACAAGAGACAACCAAAGGTAAGATAGGGATCACAATGCAGTGAATGAAGGCTGGGCAAATATTCTGATCCTTCCTGTGTAGCCCCACAGCACCTTCCACTCCCAGTGTGCCTGAGCTGGGGAAGGCTGGGCTGTTGGAAAGGACATGAAGGATGGACCCACCTTGGGCAGGAGCTGGTTCTCTAGGAGGTTGGAAGCCTGGTTGGCCCATTATGTTCAAGCCTCCTCATTGCTGGCAGGGTGGAAAGGAAAGTATTGGGGTGATGATCATCTGCCCAGATGTTAATCTGCAGACTTGGAGCCATCATCTCATCTCTTTTCTTCCTGGGCTCAAGGCCTGTGCAGACAATTGTTTCTAATCTGGGACAGAGAGCTTTATATGGAGTCATCACTGTGGCAACATTCAAGCAGAGCCTTCATGACCAACTGATAAGGGGTGTGTACATTGTTCTTTACTGAGCAGTGGGGAAAGTGGGGTGGGGGTCCCTGGCTGAGGAAGGGAAAGGCTGAACCTTTTGTCCCACACATCTGATGGTTTCCACTATAAGGCTGATCTAGGGGCTTCCTCCTGTCAAAGACAGCTCTAGATGGTGCCCAGGGCACCCTGGGAAGAAAGTGGAGGCTGGGATCCCAGAGGCAGCCTTTGAGAGCATCCATCTCAATTACTAACATTTCTAAGTCATTCTGCCCCCTCCCTGCCTTCTCCCACACCACAATCAATGGTCAAGATAATGAAGTATAGTGAGAAACTGTCTCAGAATTCTTCCTGGAACCTCAGTCATGGGTGGTCAGCTACAAGTGGGTGTGGACTAGGCTGTAAACCTACCCATCAGTAGAATAGTGTTGGTGGGAAGAAGAGACCCACCTGTCACTTGCAGAGAATAAGGCAGCATTTTGCACTCAAACTACAGTTTGAGGTGCAATGAGGGCCAGGGGAATCTGGGGCAGGAAAATGGATTCAAAATTTCCCCCTCATCCTCCAAATACTTATAGAACATCTACCACACGCCAGTGTAGTGCATAACTGATATAAGGCCATCAAAACTCCAGGAATATAAGTTTGAATGGGTTTGCACAGGGCATAGGAAATGTGGGTGTCTGTAAAAATCATATTAACAAGGACCATTCCTGACCTAGGACAGTGTCTTCCTCAATAGAGCTTTGAAGGGAGAGGGGATGTGTTCTGCTTCTCATGCAGAGGTTTCTATGACCACCAGTTAAGAACTCATAGTTTTCAAGATGAACTCTGTAATTGCACCAGCTATAAGTTGGGCAGAGGAAATGTAAAAATATTAAAACTTACAATGTGCAAAGTAAAATACCAGAAGATTGTTAGCAAATGACCAGAGGGTAGGCAGGAGTGTGCATCATCATTCCCCTTGTAGGGGCTCCCTGGTCCATCCTTTTTCTGAGATTTGAATCCTTCTGGGATCCTGGTCTCCAAACTCAAAATTCCTTGTTCTGCTGCATTGATTCTGGGGGAACATTTCTGGTGCAGTTTCCAAAGCTACAACTGACCTCATTTCATAAACTTATCCCTCCATGTAAACTGGCATTTCTAGCATCCCTGCAATTCCTTGCACAATTTGTTTTAATCCAGAAATTCCCCAGAAGGCTGCCCTCTCTGTCAGGTCCTTGGAGGCCACTCCCCTCTGACCAGTTCCTGATGATTCACAGTGAGCTCTGGTGTCTTGATCAGTGTCTTATTCCTTCCCATGGAAGGAAAACTCACACTTTTCCTCACTGGCCAAGATGACACTGTGGCCATTTGGTTCTCAGGTCCTTTGTCTTGGGAGTTCACCAGTTTACACACTCAGTTGTGTTGTTACTGATATATCCTGAAAGAGACACCCAGCCCCAAGACCTTAGAACTCACAACCACTGTGATGGTGGTGGACTTTGTCCAAGTCTTGCAATGTGGTTATGCCAAAAGGGTAAGAACCTATCTGCTGGGGAGAGTTGAAATATGTGACATGTCAGGGGTAGGGGAAGGAGGTGATCCTAAGACTGATGACCCACAAGCATGCATGGTACAGCATTTCCAATTAAACACTGCAGCCCTTCCTGTCCAGGTGGTAGAGTCCCTGCCCTGAGCTCACCTGAGAGTCCTCCCTGGGCTTCCTTTTGATCTGGAATTAAGGAGTTAACCCCAGACACTGCCCTGTGCCTCCAGGGCCCTGCTCCAGCTTCCAGCCACCATCTTGTTGTTAAGGACTTTGAACATCATTCCTTGGCTTCATCTAGAATGTAGTGGTCCAGATCAATTGTGGGATGATACTCTGTTTTCACTTTTGGATTTTTCTCAGTTATCTTCCATTTCCCCAGGGCTCCAGGTATAACCTGGAAAACCATGGTGACCTCTTCAGACAGCTGAGGGGAAGAGCACAAACCCTGGCTCCAGAAAGCCCAGGCCCTGGCTCCAGAAAACCCAGGGCACAGCCATCCACAGATGGGTTTGTTAAATGAATCACAGATATGGCTTTGCTTTCCCCTCAAAGACAGAAGTGCCAGGTCTCAAAGTTAGTTCAGGACACTGAATAAGGCACTGGTAACTCAGGCATTTCACCTACACAGCTGGGAGGCTCCTAAGAGCAGTGACATCATATAGAAACATGTAATAAATCTAGTGCAATCTGATATGGCAGAGAATGAGTTTTTACTGTATCCTTGGGCTTCCACTGACCTATAGTGCAGTGAGAGTGACCCAGCAGAGGCCCACATTTAGGGCAGGAGTATATCTCACTCAGTCTCTGACAAGGAATCTTCTGTTTACACTGAGACTGCTTGATCAACCAGAAAGTCCAGTTGGCCAAGGCAGTCATGCACCAGCCCAGTGTTGCCCTTGCTCAGGCTCTGCTTGGTGGGCATCAGGGCCCCACTGGACTTGATTCCCCATGGGAAGTGGTTACATTTATTTCTGGCAGAAAGAAGTTGCCCCAGCAGTGACTGTTGGGCTAAGGGAAGGGAGGAATTGAGGTGGCCTGAGGTCTCCTGGGGCTGCTCTTCCTCAGGAAAAGCTGCCCTCCAACAGCTCTAGGTCTCAGGTCTCTTGATGTGGTCAGTGTGGCCCCTTCTGCTTGGCTTCTACATGAGGGTTGGTGGTTTTTTTGTGTTCTACTCCGACAGAACAGAACCTCATTTGGTCAAAGGGAAGAAGTCAGCAAAGGCATGGGTTAATCTACAAAGCTTTACAACTGTCTGTTCCCTTCTACTTATTGAGTACACATAGATATCTATGAAGAGACCTGAGAACAGGAGGCCATTTCAACCTGTCCACTTTTGACTGGTGGCCACTGGGTCACATGGTCACATGAGCTTCACAATAAAAACATCAAATCAATCTGAACATTGACCAGAGAATCTGTAGGGGAGGTCTAGCTCCTTTTCAGCTTCTCTGTACACATGTCAGCTTCTGTTCCCATTGGGGGCTTGACCAGCAGAGCCACATCTCCAAGGCTGATGAACATCAGAGTGATGCTGAGTGAATCTTTGGGTCCCTTCCCTAATCACATGTGTTTTTCCTTGGGGACAAATCTCTGCAGCTCTTCAGAAATTACCATTTATACATTTTAATGAAAAAAACCTTGGAACTCAATTTAAATAAATAACATATCTAACATAGTCATAATTTTTGCTTACCTCTCTGCATGCACAATACAAAGAAAGTATTTAACTTTCCCAAACAATATTACTTTAAATATTATTACCAGGAATTCGAGTTAGTGGGTTAGATGACCATTGAGAATGAGTTGAAGTCTGAAGGTTTCCTTCACAGTATCTAATGGTCACCTTGAAGTCCAGGTGACTCACAGGACTCCTTTACAAGGAATGACATCAAAAAGAGTTTTATCAGACAGAATAGAATATGCTTCCCTACTGCTATGGGGCAAGACAGAATATTTTTTTCTAGCTAAGATTTATGTTGCCCGTTCAAGTACTGGAATCCCTTTGAGGGATAGAAAGCTTGAGGTACCCAAATTTATAACATAGGCTATAACAGCCAGAAAAGAATTATTAAGAAATGAAATAGAGGCATAATATAGTGTTCTGTTCTTGTGCCCACAAACCCTCTGGTCTTTCATGCATATAACTGGCTCTGGATGGAGTCACCAGGGCATGGGGCAAGGATAGCCTGAAACCTGGAAGACCCTGGGTCTCAGTATTACAGATCCAGCTTAGGATGGAGGTAGAGGGGACAGATGGTGTCTTGGGTGCTGCTGTATTACCCTTGGTTGACCTGGCTGTACCATTCTACATTCACAACAACAGTGAATAAGTGTTCTTATCTCTCCACATCCTCTCCAATACTTGTAGTTCTCTGTCTTTTTAATAGTGGCCATTCTAATAGATGTGAAATGATGTCTCATTTTAGCTTTGATTTTCCTTTCCTTAATCACTAGATATTGAACTTTTTTTTTCATTTGTTTCTTCATCATTTGTATTTCTTCTTTGGATAAATGTCTATTCAAGGTATTTGCCCATTTTTAAATCATGTCATTTCTCCTTTTATTGTTGAGGTGTATCATCTCTTTTTATATTATGGCTATTAAACTTTTATTGGGTATGTGATTTCCAAATATTTTCTCCCATTGAGTTCACTGCCTTTTTACCCATTGACAAAGTCCTTTAAGGTACAATAGTGTTTAATTTTGAGGAGGTCCATTTATCTATTTTTCCTTTTATTACTTGTGCTTTGGGTGTCAGCTCCAAGTAAACATCACCTTTCAGAAGATCTTTAAGGTGTTTCCCTACATTTTCTTCTAGTAGCTTTATAGTAATAGCTTTTGCATTTAGGTTTTTGATCCGTTTTGAATTGATTCTTGTACTGGGAGTGAGATAGGCATTCTCTTTCATTCTTTTGGTTACGGATATCCAGTTCTCCCAGTGCCATTTGTTGAAGAGACTGTTTTGTCCCATTAACATGGATTTGGTAGGTTTGTTGAAAACTAATTGGCTGTAGAAGTGAGTGTTTATTTCTGGACCCTCAATTCTATTCCACTGATCCATGTATTTATTGTTATGCCAATATCATGCTTTTTTGACCACTCTATCTTTGTAATATGTTTCAAGCTCAAGCAGTGAAAGTCCTCCCACATCACTCCTCATTTTTAGAATGTTTTTGGCTATTGGAGAGCACTTTCCCTTCCAAATAAATTTGGCAATTGCCTTTTCTATTTCTGTAAAATAGGCAGTTGGAATTTTGATTGATATTGCATTGAATCTAGAAATTAGCTTGGGTAGGATTTATATATTCATGATATTTAGTCTTCTAATGCATGAACACAATACATCTTTCCATTTGCTTAGGTCTTTGATTATTTTAGCATTGTTTTGTAGTTTTCTGAATATAGGTATTGTACTTCTTTGATAATATTGATTCTTAGGTATTTGAGTCTTTTATTGCTATTGTAAATGTAATCTATTTCCTGATTTCCTCCTCAATTTGTTTAATATTAAGGTACAGAAACATTATTGATTTTTGCATATTGATCATGTATCCTGTCACTTCGCTGAACTCATTTGTTTACTCAAATAGCTTTGTCACAGACATTTCAGAATTTTTATAATATAGGATCATAGCATCCATGAATACTGAGTTTTACTTCCTCTTTTCCTACTTGGATGCCTTTTATTTTTTTCCTGTCTAATTGTTCTAGATAAAACTTCTAACCCAAGTTTGAATAACAATGGTGACAGTGGGCCTCCTTGTCTTATTCCCAATCTAAGAAGGAAAGCTTTAGACCTTTCCCCATTGAGTATGATGATTGCTTTGGGTTTTTCATACATGCTGTGATGGTTAGGCTAAAGGGTCAACTTGGCCAGGTAACTGCCCAGTGGTTTGGTCAAGCAAGCACTGGGATAATTGTAATACAAGGACATTTATGGACTTTAGTCACCAGTGAGTTTACTGTATGGATACCTGATTATATCTACATCAATCAGGGAGAGTGCTTTCAAAAATGAGTGATGCTTTATCCATTTATTTGAATGTTTTAAAAGGATAGGTGATTTCAGCATTTGGAGAGAATTTCCTAGCTTGTCTTTGGACAGCCAGCATCTCCCAGAAACTCACCAAATACCTTTACTGGACTTTAATCAGAAACTCTGGTTTGCAGCCTGCCTGCAGAATGTGGAGTTGTGCATCACCACGGTCATGCAAGAGACTCTTATAAAATCTCATATTCTTGACAGATATCTCCTGTTAATTCTGTTTCCATAGAGAACCCTGACTAATGTATATTCCCTTTATCATGTTGAGGATTTCCCCCTCTATTTCCATCTTTCTAGGTGTTTTTATCAAGAAAGAATGCTAGATTTTGTTGAATGTCTTTTCTGCATTGATCTAGGTGATAAGGTGATTTTTCCTTCAATTTGTTAATGTGGTGCATTACAATAATTGATTTTCTTGTGTTGAAACACTCTTGCATACCAGGAATAAATTCCATTTGTTTGTGGTGTCTTTTGATATGCTGTTGGATTCTCTTTCCAAGTGCTTTTTTTTTTTTGAGAAATTTGCATCTACATTCATTAGATAGATTGGTCTGTAATTTTTCTTTCTTGTAGTATTCTTATCTGGCTTTGGTATTAGAGTGATGTTAGCTTCACAAAATTTGTTGGATAATTTTCCCTCCTATTCAATTTTTGATGAATTTAAGCCAGATTGGTGTTAATACTTCTTGAAATGCTTGGTAGAATTCACCTGTAAGTTCATCTGATCCTGGAAATTTCTTTGTTGGGAGACTTGATGATTGATTGAATTTCTGAAAAGATAGTAGGTTTGTTAAGTTCTTGTATTTTTGTGGCATTGGTGTAGGTTGTGTGTTTTTAGGAATTTGTCAATTTCTTCTAGGTTGTCTAGCTTATTGGCATGCAGTTTCTCATAATATCCTCTTATGACCCTTTTTATTCTTGCGCTGTCATAATTTCCCCCATTTCATTTATTTTATTGAGTTGCATCTTCTCCTTTTTCTTTGTTAGCCTTGCTGAGCATTTGCCAATTTTATTGTTCTTCTCAAACAATCAGGTTTTGGTTTTGTTGGTTTTCTCTACCATTTTTTTATTCTCAATTTCATTTATTTCTGCTCTAATATTGATTATTTCCTTCCTTCTGCTTGCTTTGGGAATTGTTATTTTTTCAATTACTTCAATTATTCAATTAGAGCTTTGATTTTATCTCTTTCTTCTTTTTTAATACAATAGTTTAGGGCTATAAATTTCCCTTTCAGGACTACCTTCGCTGTATCTCATAAGTTTTGATAAATTTGAATTCTCAATTTCATGCATAACAATATATTTAAAAATATCACTTGCAATTTCTTCTTTGACTCACAGATAGTTTATGACTGTTTGTTTAGCTTTCACACACTTTTGAATTTCCCCCCTTTCTCATCTATTATGTGTTCCAGCTTCATTCCTTTATGATCTGAAAAGTTGCTTTGTGTAATTTCAGTCTTTTTATATTTATTGAAACCTGACTTGTGATGTACCATGTGGTCTATCCTGGAGAAAGGTCCATGACCATTTGAGAAAATGTATAATCTGCTGATTTGAAATGCAACATTCTGTATATGTCTATTAGATCTAGCTCACTTATATTGTTAAAATGCTCTTTCTTTGTTGATTTTCTGTCTAGTTGTATCTAATGATGTAAGTGGTGTGTTGAAGTCTCCAACTCTCATTGTAGAGATGTTTATCTCTCCCTTCATTTTCCAGAGCTTGCCTCATGAATTTTGGAACACTTCTGCTTAGGTGCATAGATATTTATGATTGTTAATTTATCCTGATGGATTTTCTATTTTATTAATATATAATGGCCTTTTTAATCTCATAACTTTTAGCATTAAAGTCTGTTTTGTTTTATATAATTATAGCTACCCATGCCTTTTTTGGTTACTGTTGGTGTGGATTATCTTTGTCCAACATTTCACATCCAGCCAGTTTTTATCCCTGGATCTAAGATGAGTCTATTGTAGGCAGGATATGGATGTCTCATTTTGTCAGCCTATATCTTTTGATTGGGGAGTTTAATCCATTCATATTCAATGATATGACTGTAAATCCATTATTTACTTCCACCATTGTATTCTTTGGTTTTCATACACCATGTCTTATTTTGTCTGCCTTTTTATGCTTTTAGTTATGCTTTCTGCTATTCTTGCTTTCTACAATCTCCTCCAAGCCTCTCTCTCCTGTCTTTTTCTTTTGGACTGTAAAGGTCCCTTTAATACTTCCTGCAAAAGTGGATTCTTTTTTTATGAAGTCTCTTAGTTTGTGTTTGTTTGTGAATATTTTAAACTCACCTTCACATTTGAAGGACATTTTTCCTGGATAAAGAATTCTTGGCTGGCAAATTTCTCTTTCAGTATTCTAATTATATCATACCATTGTCTTCTTGCCTCCATGATTTCTGGTGAGAAATTCACACCAAGTCTTTTTGGACATC